>JASCZI010151100.1:16544-46469 GCA_036250425.1 Stylosanthes scabra | reverse complement strand
GAGAATTAGGGCTAGGGGGAGGGAGTAGCCACGGTTAGCAAGGCATAAAGGAGTGGTTCATATTTGTTTTGCATTGCTTGAGGCCATGCAACCAATAGAATAAAAAGGTGTGAAAGAAAAAGTAATATTATTTTAATCATGGTAATTTTTATGAGTAACTAACAAGCAAATCTAATTACCATGAGTAACTAAGCTTATTTTTGGACATTTTTGGGCTGAAGAACTCGGCTAGGGCATTCCATGCTCATATACGAATTTCAGAAAATTTTCGTTTCCGAAATTACGTGCGTTTTTGCAAAATCGTTTAAAAGCGTGCCGTAAGGCAAAAGCGTAGCGCTATTTTTGTACCACAACTTTAGAATCATCATCATCATCGTCCAAGTCACCTCTTAGTCTCATTTATCATAAATTCAAGCAAGCAAGTTCAATCACATATCGTTATATTCGTTTTCGGACAAAACCGTCGCGAAAGAAAAGCGTTGCGAAAGAACGGGGTTTTACAAGGGACCTGAGGGTGGTTCAAATTAATGAAACACACCCTCTCCCCCCGATGAGCAACTTCAACCTGATAACATCGCTCCAACTCCCCACCACCAAAGATCACCCCGGAACTCTTCAACTCGTCTAGGTAATCCTGATCTACTGTACAGGGTGATCCCAAGACGTCGGAAGAAACCCATCTGTAAATATCCGGCAACTCGCGTGGAATTTGAACCACCTCAGTCACCGTTATATCCTGGTTGCTGTCAGGGTTTTCCGCCATCAAATCTACCTGGTAAGAGGAAGAAAAGAACACCAAACGTAGCCGAAAGGTTAATTTTTGAAGTTGAAAGAGAATGGGTGGTGAAAGAACACCACCTTCACCACCACCCACGGTCAAGTAATGGTTCCATGAAACCCCACCAGAGAAGACGAAATGAAGAAAAACCCACACCGACCAGAAATCACAGAAATGAAGAAAAGCACATAAAAAAGGACAGGCGGAACATTACCTAGAGAAGGAAGGAGAACAACACAAAGACGACGGCGACGGCGAAGACGAAGAATACAACCGCAATAGTGAAGTGGAGGAAGAGAGCAAAAGAGACGGAGGGAATGGGAGAAGAGAAAATGAAAATAAGACACTTTCCCAACCTTCCTCCTTATTTTAATTTTAAAAGAAGGGGCAAAATAGGGATAATCGTTTGCTATCCCTCATCTTCCCTCTCAAAGGAAAGGACATAAGAGTAATATCAACCCCCTTTAAAAGCCATCATTAAAACGCGAATTCCAAGGGAAAACACTTTCTCTCCCCCACGATCTCCGATGCATGCTGATGTCAGTTGTCAAATCCAACTGACGATTCTTCTCCAAGAAGATTCCAGAAAATCAAACACGACCAAAGAACGGTCAAACACATTCGAAACTACGCCACGACGGCACGACCTGCAGTTCGGGGCAGCATAATCGCGACGCTACGACCAACAACTCGGGGCAACACAACTCGTAAAGCCCGAAAAACCGGATTTCATGAGTTCGGGGCAACTGTTTTGGATATTGGACCTGCACGACCCAAAGACCAGATATGGGCTACAATCTTAACCAAGCCCGACACGGGTCACGGACTAGGCCAAAGAGATAACCAACCATCCGACTTACGCGCGCCAGATGATAAGCCCTGGAATGTCGGATACTCTAGGCCCGGATTAACCAACCCCTACATAATAGGGCCCACCACGGGTATATAAAGGGGAGATCAGCTCTCCTCCAGGTACGTCCTCTAAACCCTACCCAGTTGCTGTGCTCTCAGAGACTCCGAAATCCTTATTTGGCGATTCTTCCTTAGCATGCTATTAACCACACACATCAACTCTCAGCCTTCTTCCTCGGTACCTCCGGTTACTCCGAAAGTCCCAAACCCCCTAAAGGTACATTTTGTACACAATTTAAAATATAAAGGATACAAATAAGACGTTTTAAACATTAGGAACATCTTTGAGACTTATCTCAAATGCTAGGATAATTGACGTTTTAAACATTTCGGTGTCCAAAAAATTTAGAGTAAATTGACAAAAATACACATGAAAGTTTCGAAGCGATAAAAGTACATTCCAAAGACAATTAACATATATACTTTTATCTATTTATTGTTAATTAACAATACACATGTCGTATGTATTTTTTCTTAGTTAATTATGTTTGGGATGTATTTTTATTATTTTAAGTTTTTTTATCAACCATATTAGGTAACCAATAAAAATTCAGTCAATAACTTAAATTGAATGTTTTATTTGTTTAGGTTTTGGATGCTATTTTTCTAAAAAAATATAATGTTAACTGATAATTTTTTTAAATTTCGGATGTTCTATAAATTGTAAATATTTTATAAATAATAATTACAGATGTTATATTTTTTATTGGTGGACTTATTAATTAAAAAATTATTAGTTACCTATAATTTTATATGTATTTTTATCTACCATAAATATAATTGAATTTTAATATAATATAATATTTTTATATTTATTTTCTTTTATGCATTCAGGATAATTATGCATTGAAAAAAAAAAAGAATAAAAGCAGAGGAGAATAATTCCCTGTCCAAAATGGTAGCAAGGACTTGAAGCCTTTCCGGAATGCAATTTCCAACGCAATGAATGCACATGGTTTGTGGCATCCGATGCCAGGTGTCAAGATCTCGAAGGAGAATGTAAATCTTAAAATGTAACCAAACTCCGACACGTGGTCCAATGATAATTTAGTTTTTGATGGAGCATTTTGAGCCACATATCTTTCTCTTAGGGACCAAAAACCGTTCACAGCCACAAGCTCTTACCATACTGTAATATGTTTTCCCCTTTCTTTTCTTTACAACTGTCTTTCTATTGCTTCGTTTAGTCATCATTCTGGTACATCACCTACTAGTTGCCCCCCTTTTGACCCTCTCATATTTATTTTCTTGTTTTTAAATTTTATTTTTTAATATTCTCGTTATTATTTCTTATTATATATATATATATTATATATTATTTTCAATTTTCAATTTCAATTTCCAATCCCAAATGAAAAAACAAAAAACATAGCCATAGCCGCCTCTGCCTTCAGCTGCTTGCTTCTTACTGATAAATACTATCAAAGCTTCAACCGAATTGGTTACATCTCTTAAAGTTTGTGTTCGTTTCTGACTTCTCTGGAAAGCTTTGTTCTGTTTCTCTTAGCAGTATGCTCCTCTTGCCTTATTGCTTTAGCTGTTTCAATTGTTGTTATCTCTCAGTTTCTTTGATTATAGTTTGTTCTTGTTTTGTATTGAATTGAATTTTGAAATAGTCTTGATTCTAGAACTTAAACTGAACTGGATCTTGGAATGGAAAGTGATCTAGAAGAAACTGTTTGCTTGTATAATGGGTTTTCTTCATTTCTTGGATCATATGCTGTGATTATTAGGTTACGTTTGGTTTAGGGTTAAAAATGGGGACGAAATTTTCATGAATGATCACTTTGTTGTGTAATTTTACTCATTAATGTCGTCTGGGATTAAAATTTTCACCTCATTTTTAACTTCGCGACGAAACACACCTCATCAATACTCAATAGTTACTTACTTGCTAATTTAGCACAGGGATGAAGGAGTTCATCTAGAACTTTATAGGGTTTAGGGTTCTTCAAATTTTAATAATTTTGAAAGTTTCAGTTTTAGCCTATTGTGTTTGCTATGATTTTTTTTTTACTATATTAAGCATATAGAAGCAACAAGGGGCATTTAAATCCTCTATGTCTGTGTGTCAAAGACTTGTGCATATATCTTATAATAAAGGTTGTTGTTTCTTGCATGTTGATCATCATTTCTTTATATGTACAGATACTAGGTCATGGATTGGTACTACGGGAGTGACGTTAACGATTTTCTTGTTCCGAAAGATCAGGATTTGTTGGATAGGCATCCTTCACCAGGGTGTTGGTCAAACTGGGGAGTAAATGCAAATGAAGGTTTTAATTCTCTGAAAAAGTTTGTTGTCATGGATTTCATGGACGAAAGTTTCGATAACCAATTTGGGCTTGAATCGTCGATGCATGATAAATATCGGTTCGATGAAAGTTTCAATAATCAAATTGAGCTTGAATCATCTCTACAAGATAAAGATCGGTCTAGTAGTTCAAGTGTTTGTGGGGGATTGCCTGAGCAATCTTTTCAACAGACTGCACTTTCATGCGATCAACCTAGTCACCAGCTTCAAGATCTACCGAGATTCAAACAGACCGATGATATTTTCTTGTACAAGCTTAACTTCCACAATTATGATATCTGGTTTTGTTCTTTGAATTGCTTTGGCTTGGCACTAGTATACTCTGCATTTTAGGAAGTCGAGTGCTAATTGAATTGCTCTGTCAATTCTGTCTTTCCACTCAATTGCTTTGAATGAACACAGACTAACGCACTTTTTATAAACTCCATAAGCATGCATATGTGGTAGCATGATAGAAGGCTTCAATTTTCAACCAGCATTTTTGTTTTGAAACACAACAGAGCTATTCAATGTTCTCAGGCTTACCATAGGCATATAATTAATCTAATAGAAATAAATCTCTATTTTGATGTTACATCATTCACTTCTTTATTTTCTTTTTTCTTTTTCTTTTTTCCCACATAATTCAGGGACTCTGTGCCTGAAGATCTTCCCTATGTTGATAACCTGGAGAAATCATTTAACTTTTCACCCGAAAATCAATGCATTACACCTGGTGACTGTTCTTTTCTAGATATTCAGTGCAAACAAGCATGGCGGATATGGATGCAAAATATCTTATAATACATATTTTCTTTGTCAGGTCAACTGCAGAAACATACAGCAGCTTCAAATTCTGATGATTTCCTTGATATAAAGGTGATAATGACTTCTTGTTGATTAGTTTTAAAGTTGCTTTATCTATCACATGGCTTAGCAGGTACAATTTAACTAACTTCTGATTTACAATCAGCTGTTTGTATAATTTTTTAATTTAGGTATGTATACAGAGATGCATACATACACCAACAGATGCATGCATATACTTTTTTAATTTAGGTATGTATACAGATGCATGCAATATTTAAACTTGTATTCTTTTGTATGTGTGCACATGTGCATGTTGCATTCAAAATATTTAGATGGGGATGTTCAAAATTCTACTCAACCAATTGAACAATTATAGGATAATTTCAAAAAAGTTAGCTGATATTAACCGGAAAAAGTTTGCTTTCTAGTTGAACTCTGTATAAACCCGAGTTTCTCCTGAAGAAACTAGGAAAATTTTAATTCATCCAAAACATTTCTCAGCATTCGACATCACATCACAAACCTAATTATCTAAACCTTCAGCGGCAGCCAAGATTAACCATATTTGGCTTGTCTTGAAAATCTCTTAAATGTCTATTTTCCCTTTGGAGCACGTGTCAAGGTTTCTTTCATGAAATCTTTCACAACATAGAAATCCTTGATCCTTTTATTTGAGATATTATTTTTTTCTAAATCTCAACTTGCTTGTGGTTGTGAATTTATGTTCCTCTGTCTTTATTTATTGTGTTACATGTCAACATTTCAACTTCCATTATTATGGTATACATAGAGAAGTGTGTACATCTTTAGTGTGAAGTCATCATTTGTTGTATTTATTTTGATTATTTTTTGGAAAAAAAAAAATACAGTTGTATACGTCTATAGAGCTTTTCAAGCTTATAATGTAATGTAATCCATTTCATTTCTTTTCAAGGCACTGCCAGCCAACGTCTTAGACTCTTATGACCAATCCAGCAGAGGCGAGGTCTTGAATGAGCAGTCATCACTTGAGGCGTTTATACTGAATGATCTCGAGATGGTCATTGGACAGGTGAAGCGAATGAGAACCCAAATCCTTGGCATATGGTTAATTCTTAATTGTGATGAAAACTTATGCCAATTTCTTTTTGTTGACCAGTTCACTGAAAAGACCCGTATTTGCTTCCGAGATGCTCTATACCGTCTTGCCCGAAATAATGAACAACAACATTCAGTGCAAGACCAGGAAAAAGGTGTTGACATAAAAAATCACATTCAAACAACCAGGTATATGATTTAAGTCTGCTTAATATCTATTATGTTCTTTTCTCCCCTATCCGATGCATTATAACTTGTTTAATGATGAATTATACTAAGATGCATCTAAATATATCCTTTGTCCCCTATTTGTTGTATTTGTCTATTTTCCAGTCGTAACAGTGGTATCAAGAGAAATTCTTAGAACTCTCTTGCTCAAAGCCATTCTTGTTTATACACGTCAGTAAATTTGGGTTGGGCATGTTTATACACTCAGATTTGCTGAAATGTATAAAACATCAATGGCTTAGAGCAACAGAGTTGATTTGCTTAGCATCTAAGAATTTCTCATGGTATGAGGCATAGTGATGTTTGTACTTCTTCTCTTACTTCTGTACTATTGACACCTTTGATTCATCTTGTGCGTTTAGGTCTCAGGAAAAAATTCCCATGGAATCTGAGACAAACTGTGTGGACAGGGTGATTGCGAATCTTATGTTCAACAAGATGGAGTATAACATGCATGGTCTTCCTATGATGACATCAACCGTAAGTTCCGAGCAAGAAGCGTCTCACAGTAATGGTCTATGCAGTAAAAATTCGACAGCCTCAAAACCTGCGCAGAAATTTCACTATCCCAACCATCAAAAACTAGCACGAGACGGCGAGGTTCCATGGTTTGAAATAAGTAACCAACAGAAAGACATGACAAGTTCACATATTGAATTTGGACATCCTATGAAGAAGTCTTTCATGCTAGAGTTTGGTTAGATGATGTGATTGGTAGCTTGTAGGAACTAGCTAAACCAAAAATAAAATAGAGAAAAAAGAAAAAGAAAAGAAAAACCAAGTTCATGTAATTATTCTTCAGTTCTACTGTTGCAGTTTCTGTAATACGCATGTGTGTTTATGCCTTTGCATTACACCTGAAGTATCTGTATTGTTTAGTTTTATTCAATGCTTGCTGTGCCCAACCAGCTCAGTTTTGTTTTGTTTTCTTGGAATGTAAATGGTTGAATTGATCAAATTTGTTGTTCCACATTTATAGTTGATGTGAATGTAATATAAATTATGAGAGTTTTCATCCAATACAAAATTGTATTCTCAAATAAGTTCCTCAAATAAAGTAGGAACTTGGTAAAAATGCACTAAAATAGTCTCAATGATCCTCTTAATTGAACTAATCATGTGTTTGAGATTGGTAAAACTTACTATTTTAGTCTTTAAAGACATAATTGATCAAACTAGATTTCAGGAACTATGCTCATGGTCAATCTCAAAATTTACTAAAATAATAATAATAATAATAATATATTCTAAAGAATTAATTTAAAAAAGTTTTTTTTTCTACATATACATTAATTATATATTATCATATCTATTAATTGTATATTATCATATCTAAGAATAATTAGTTTTTAAGTTTTTTATTTAAAAATATTTTAAATTTATAAATTTAATTACATCACTGTATAAAAAGACAATGCTATATTACTATATCGAAATTAACGTTTATATAATATGATAATAATTTTTTATTTATATAAAATAAATAATTTAATTGAATTTAGTGAAAAAAATGAATGTACAACTTAAATTATTAAAAAATATTTTTTTTTCTTATTCACGGGTCTGGTTTTTCAAAACCGAAAAAGAACTTCTCCTTATTATTGCCCCCTCTTTCGAATCACCTTTTATTCATATCCCAGAAAAGAAAAAGAAAAAAAAAAAAAAAGGCAAAAAGGGCATCGAAGAGTGCAGAGCAAGGTCACCAGCTACCACGCCTTCCCTGTGTGAGTACTTTTCCCTGATTCCGTCTTCTTTTGTTCTTAACTTCCGGAGTTGTTTCGCTCTTCGAATTTTTCTTACTCTTTGATTTCATTCATTTTTATCGTTGTTAACTTGCGTTTGAGTGTTTCATTGTTTTGGTTCCGCTTTGTGTGCGAATTTTTCATACCTAAATGTTTAGATTTTAGAACCAAGTGATGACAAGAAATTTCATTTGAAAGTTGCTGAGTTCATTCTCTTCGTATATTTCAAAAACAATTTGAGCTGATTTTATAAGATTATAAACTGAAGAAGTGAACAGTATTATCCAGAATCTTCTAGCTAGTCGAGTTGAAACTGACAAAATCTCGTTTCATTTTGAAAGCTTCGTTAATGTGTTTATGGAGTAGCACATTTGACTATGATAATAATTCTTGGCTATTTCTATGTCTAAATGGAAGCAATTCACTTTCTGTTACTTTGATATCTATTCTTTATTTCCTTGGATATTGCCTCTAAGATATGTGAGGAGAAGACCGACAGAGCACCTAGTTAGGAGGGTGGATGAGATGGAAGGTGGATAAGGGGAAAGCAGAGGAAGACCTAAAAAGACCATCCATGAGATGGTCAAACAAGATTTACACGTAAACGGTCTCTCTGTAGACATGATATATGATAGAGATCAAGGGCGTCGTTTGATCCATGTAGCTGACCGCACCTAGTGGGATAAGGCTTTGTTTTTGTTGTATTGCCTCTAAGACAGAAATATAGAGAGATACATAATCTTGTTAAACTTGTTTGGTTATGGAGAGGAGAACAGAGACAATTTTTCTGCCCTAGAGATAGAAAATTCTTGTGTTTTATGTACTTCCTAAAGGTGGGAACGGAAAATATCTGTCCCTGTCTCTTTGTCTTTGTATTAGTGTAACGAAGTGCGACTCTAATATGTATGTGCCTCGGCTTTCTAAATATCAGTCACTTTAATCAGGATCAGCAATGAATTTTATAAAACATGCTTAGTTAGTTTATTTAGCTGAAACAATAATTTCCTTCCTTAGTCATGTTTAATTTTGCTAATGTGAACCTATGTTCACCCTTATTTGTTGCCGAAGCTGATATAACTGTGGCTTTTGTTAGTGCACAGGATGTTTAAGAACACTTTCCAATCTGGATTCCTCTCCATCCTATACAGCCTTGGGTATGTTGTGTTTTTAGTCTACATGATTTGGTTTTAGCATATTTACTATAAAAATGGCGAGACTGTAACTCTATTGCTTCCTTATTTTATTTTAGGAGCAAACCTTTGCAGATATGGGACAAAGAAGGTATGTAACTTCTGTTACTGTTATCATGTATCTGTATAAAGTGGTTGGTAATTTCGAGATTGGTTTATATTAAAATTATATAACCTTGCATTTTATAAGAAATATGTTGGTCAACTGGGATTGCATGTTTTTTTAATCATTATTTGTGTTGCAAAAGAATATTATGGGAACTCTTGCACATGGAAGAAATGGATTTTGGCATTTCCATTATGTGCAATATGGTGAAGGAGAATTATTCTGTTCTTAGTTTAATTTAGTATGTTAACATACTCTGATTCTCATTGAACTGAACCATATATTCTAAATCTAATTCATGTATTTGTTGTTAGTTTAAATTTGTGCCTTTGAGGAAAACTCCTGTTTTTCGGATTATTATGGCCACAATATGTAGTAATTGTTGAAGATTACAATCCAAACTTGTGAGTTGTGATGTGGATTCTTAGGATTTTGTAAGCTCTAACTTCACTTGTGACTGTTGAATATAGTACGTTAGGAACAGATTCTAAGTAGTTTACAACAGAAAGAGGAAGAAAAGTATAAAACTTAGAGGCAGCAGCTGTGTTTGTTAGAGAGTGAAAGGAAATGTTGGGAAATGTTGTTAATATGTCAGTTAGGAGTAAGAGTGATATATGAAGAGTGGGAAGTTTTGGTGTTGTCTAATCATTTGTTTCAGCTAAATTTTCCCCAGGATGAAGATCCTCTAAAGTGAGGAGTTTTGTAAAGTGGTAAAGTAATGCTTTAATCACCTTTGAATTTGTAGTTTTTATTATTTGTGGGCTCTACTATCTTGATTCACGAGTGATTAAAGCATTACTTTATAACTTTATAGAACTGCTCACTTTAGACTATATTTTTCCTTTTCCAAAATTGTACATTCTAGTGCTCTTGGCACATTGCCAAGGATTCTTAATCTCTTTCCATGGTCAATACTCTTCTAACACAGTATTTTAGTAACTATAAAAGTCCTTAGTTTTTTAATTATAAAAGTTGTTTAAAAAGTCTGTTGAAAACAAGCAATAAAATATTTCCCAATGATTTTATGTTTTTGTATTTGGTAATGAAACTTGTTTCAACCTACTAATTGTTATCTTAACTTATCCGTTCAAGGTGAATATGATATATGACTAATTTTGTTATGGACTATCTTATAGTTGTGAATGGCCATATAAAGCGACCACAGGATGAAGACATACAATCAAATGTGCTGGAAATAGTTGGATCAAATATTCAGTCGACATACATTACATGCCCAGCTGACCCAGCTGCAACACTTGGCATAAAACTTCCATTCCTTGTCATGATTGTGAAGAATCTAAAGAAATATTTCACTTTTGAGATTCAAATTTTGGATGATAAGAATGTCAGAAGACGTTTTCGAGCATCTAATTTCCAAGTGTGTAAGTCTGCCCCTGTTTGCGATTTATGGGTTTCTTGACAAATCTCTTGGTCATTTGGTTATTCATTGTCCGTTTTATGCTTGAGTACTATATTTGACAACGAAAATGATGATGATGATGATGATGATGATGATTACTAATTAAAAACTTAAAAGATATATTTGCTTATTTATACTGTTGCATTTTCTTTGAAAACAAATCTTAGGTTACTGGTTTCCAGAAGTAAACACCTTGCATTTTCAAGCATAGATGCCTTGTCTATATCTGTACGAATTACTGTTTGGATAAGCATCCCATGTGATTAATTATTTTGTATGTTACAGGCTGTAACTAGAGTAAAGCCCTACATTTGCACCATGCCGCTCAGAATGGATGATGGGTGGAATCAAATCCAGTTGAACTTAGCGGACTTCACCAAGAAAGCATATGGTACTAATTATATGGAGACACTGCGGGTTCAAGTGCACGCAAACTGTCGTCTTAGGAGGATATATTTCTCCGATCGCTTGTATTCTGAAGAGGAACTGCCACCAGAATTCAAATTGTACCTTCCGATGCAGGTTAGAGATGCTTCCATGTGCAACCTTACATCTCTTCGTTCCCTGATTTGATTCAGCCCGTATCTCACTTTCTATTTATCTTCTGCAGAAAGCATGAACATGTCATATCATGAGGAATTCAGAGCCTCGAGGGCGTCAAGGGATGGGATCTTTTTCTTTTTTTTTAAAAAAAAAATGTCTATGGGTAGCTTTCTGCCTTTATGACAATATGCACAAACCATAGTGAACACTATAATTGCTGTATTTCCCCTTTTTTCAGTTAGAAATTAAGCAGCAGTTTGGTTATGGATATATGGGAATTTATGCTTAGATATGATAGTATCTTGCCAAGAACACAATGATGAATGATGATGCATCTGGGATTGTATGAGTAACGTAGATTACATGGTTTTTTTCTTTTTTGGTCTTGAATTGGACAACCCTAGGTTTCACAACACATTCACACACCCTTCACACTCACACATACTATTACAGTACTACTAGATGGGTTCTTTTTTTTTCCACTCAAGCCATTGCTAAGATTTGAACCCGGTGTGGTTGATTTGGAGGTTAATGAATATGTCATCTGAACCCTCCAACCACATATTACATGGTTATATCAAGCTGGCTGTGTGTTTTTTAAGGGTGCGTTTGGTTCTGAGTACTGGACTGAGATTGGGAGACTGAGACTTAGTATTGTGTTTGTTGGAAAGAGACTGGAATTCAGTCTTAGTCCTCAGAATTCCAGTATTTTCAGTACCTTCAAATTGGAGGGACTGGGAGACTGGAGATTGAGACTGAAACTTTAATAATATTTTTTTACTCAAATACTCTCAATCAACATTATAGTTTCCAATACTAACTTTTATTTCTGCTTCATCAACTTAGTTTAATCTCTTTCTCTCAGTTTTTATTTCTAATTAATTTTAAATCAAACACAATACACACACTTATTTCAGTTTTAGTCTCTTAGTCTCAGTTCCCTCAGTCTTAGAGTCTCAATCTCTCTCCCAAACGCATCATTAAATAAATGGGCTTTGTATGATTCTTTATGGTTTCAAGGAATATATAATCATACATATTTTTTTTTCGATATTTGTTCAAGTTCTCGACCCCGAAAGGGAGATTAGAGTACAAAAGACTTCAGATCATACATATTGTTAGTAACATTTGTAGAATTGGGAAAAGGTTTTGGCCTAAATTCAACAATAATGCCACATGGAGTTAAATTTCTAAATCTAATTCATGAATTGTTTCATTGTCTTGTCTTGCCACCCCGTTGTATTACATCGTAGAGTGAAATTTTTTTTTTTAAAAGATACAATTATTTTTGGTGATTAAGTGGTTTTGACAACCAAGCGGTCAGTCATTCTTGTCTCTACACGCGTCTGATCCCTTAATATAAGGGATATATTTGTTTAATAAGAATGGTTGACTGCTTGGTTGTCATAAATAATCATCTAGAATGCACACAAATAACAAGCAACGCATTCCAAACCTTGATTTATGCATTTAAAAGCAAAAAAAAAAACATAAGAACGATGAAACTAACTCAGAATGCACACAAATAACTATCCAGAATACACACAAATATCAAGCAACCCAATCAAATACTGAATCATGCAATTAAAAGCAAAAAAAAAAAAACTAACAACAATGAAGCTAATCCAGAATGCACACAGATAACCATCCAGAATGAACACAGATAACTATCTAGAATGCACACAAATAACAAGCAACGCAATCAAATCTTGTTTCATGCATTTAAAAGCAAAAAAAAAAAAAACATAAGAATGATGAAGCTAACTCAAAATGCACACAGATAACCATCCAGAATGCACACAGATAACCATTCAGAATGCATACAAATAATAAGCATCCAGAATGCACATAAGTAACAAGCAACGCAATCAAATCTTGATTCATGCAATTAAAAGCAAAAAAAACCTAAGAACGTGAAGCTAACCCAGAATGCACACAGATAACTATCCAGAACGCACACAAATATCAAGCAACTCAATCAAATCTTGAATCATGCAACTAAAAGCAAGGAGGAGGATGAGGAAGAAGAAGAAGAAGAAGAAGAAGAAGAAGAAGAAGGCGACAGCAATAACGAAGGAAGATAATGAAGAAGACAACGACGAATGAGGATGATGAAGAAGACAACGGCATCGATGATGAAGAAGACGATGGCAACGCTCTTCGCTTCTCGTATTCGTTACGAACTCAAAAGTGAGAGTTTTGCACAGGCGCGGGTTCACGCGCCTTGGTGGTGAGAGTGGGCTTGTTAAACACGCGCTGGATTAAAACCACTTGGTTTTGCACTTGGTTTTTAAAGCCACTTGTGCAGCTAGCATGATCGAAAAAGATAAATAGAATTTGGCGTAGTTTTTGTTCTCGTGTCCTTCAACAATATAGAGTGAAATGAAAATTGCTTATCATAATTGATTTAAATCTCTAGGGGGGAAAAATTGCACGCTTTTTTTTCTAAATCTTTTTGGCTGGCAAAAAATTGAACACTTAGACAAATACAAATAATTCTTTAATTCTTGCCAAAGAAAGGCACGAGAAAAAAGAAGAAAAAAAACTACTTTGAAATTCAGATTTCGGCATACAAGGTTTTACAATCATGAGTCGTCATCAAACCATAATCAAAGAAATTGAATACACCAATTAAACAAAGAATATACGGTGGTGTGCTGAAAAAAACTATAGCTGCTATCAGATAATTCATCACTAATTTAAGGGCTTCATGTGATGCAAATATGTCTAACATGGAATCTTGGAAGTGAACCACTCCATGACAGAAAATGGAGCCTTGATCAAAGCCAGAGCAAACTCAACTATGAGGGTCACACAAAGGCAACATGGGCATATGCAAGTCAAAATCAATCTGGAAAAAAAAAAAAGATATAATTTTCATCAACCTCTGAAAAGAACAAACCCTCTACCAAAATTTACCCATTCACATTTATAAACTATACACCAATCATTTCACATATTTAACACAATTCATGGAAAGATATTAGAAGGGAGTACTAAACTAACATTATATATATTGAATGATTAATGGATCAATTAGGACTTAGGAGATCTTAAATTAATATATAGATATTGGGATCCTAATGAAACCATTGATATGTGAGTCTTAACCAATTTGGCTGAAGTAGCATGAAGGGAGCAAGTTATTTACCATCTTTTTTTTTTTTTGGAAATAGTTATTTACCATCTTAAGTTCTTAACCAATCTCACAACGATACAAATTGATAAATACATAGTTATATATCTATTGTAAATTAAATAAAGAGATGAGAGAGTATAAAAAAAAAAAAAAAAAAAGGAAAACCTTACCCAACGATCCAAACGATGACACCCACAAGGGAGATGAGAAGAGAAACAAAGGCAAAAGGCAGGCCTAATAGAAATCCAATAGGCCTGCATTTTCGGTCATCATCAGAGCAGCAACAACACATTATATATGGCTTTGATTCTGCCCCTCTTTTTAGTGCTTATTGCTTTGTTTAGTTATGTACATGAAGTTTGCTACTATCTCCTATTTGTTAGATTCTGAGAAGGCAAATACAATATAAACTACAACATTGACGGGGGAGCACAATTATAGATTATAAATCTTATTAAAAGAGATTAATTAATTTTCTTAGTAGTGTTTTTCATTGTCCACATGTCATGTTATATGATATTGTAACATAAAAATAATGCAAGTGGGAGGATACTTTAGTAATATATTGATAATGATATGATTAAATACTAGATAGAATAAATGACTTGTTAAAAATTTTATTAGTAGAAATATATCGTAATTGGATTCCTATAAAAGCCACATAAACACGTAGCTTTGCACGTTGATTATTACGTCCTTCTACGTGATTAACAGAGATTCCTCCTTGCACACGACACTTGCTTGTAGCTACGGATAAGGATTTACTTACAATTTTTTTAAAAAAATTATCTTTTATGGGGGATACTCAATTAAATGTTGCAAAGGCAAAGCCAATTGAGTAAGGCCATGTAGTATCTTGTTCATGCTATGTTTGAATTATTGAATGTGATGCAATGTTTGTTAATAGTTAACCTACTATTTGGTGATGCTGTTGGGCACATACGTCAGTCAAATAAGGAACACCAAAGAAGCTAATTCACACTTTGACCATTTTGACAACCAAAATCTACAAAGACTAAAATGACTCAAGTATGTATCTGCACAAAATGAGTAAAGCATAGAGCAACAACATATTCAGATTGTAAGTAATGTCGCATAAACATTAAACCCCACCTCACATTTGACATCTAAATTTGACATATTAGTGTACAAGCAAGTCTCAATTATCCCATCACTTTTTTCCCTTTTTCTAAGTGAAGGCAATTGAGACTTTTTCCTTGTAGTTGTTGGTTGTTTACTCTCCTCTAGCTGTCAAATTAGCAAAATTAGAATTTAATTAAACAAAAGATAGATTAAAAGAAAAGGAAAGAAAATAAAAAACAAGTGGTAGAAATGTTAGGTGACTTAGGTCACTGTTGAAATGAACACCAGAAATGAGTAAACATTTTTCTATCCTATCCCTATTTCATTTCATTTGGTTGTTTGGTTTGTGATATTCTCACACTCCATTCACACTCATACACACATAAAGACCTACTTTCAGATGAAATCATTGAAACCATAATGCATTTTTACGAAGGTCTAAGCATTACCACAAAAATGTTGATACTTCATTTATAATTTGTTCCTAATCACCTTAAAAGGAGGAGGAAGAGAGAGGGAGGAGCGGGCGTTCATGTTTGCTTCTTTAAAATTACACAAGAGCAAGATTGAGACTGAACCTAGTTACTGGTCAATTGCCATTGCTTCTGAGCCTCCACTTCCGTCCTCCATCCCATTCTTAAGTTCCTCGGTTGCTATTCTCATCTCCTCAACTAGACTCTTCTGCTCTTCCTCTATTGTGTTCTGCAACTCATCCACCTGAAGAAAGGTTAAGCAACAGCAGCAGAATAAATATCGATGAGTTTATTACCTTTTTTACATGACCAAAAAGTTTAAAATAAGGGATGTTGCAATCACAATGCTATCTGTTTGCTGGATACTTCCAATACTCGAACATACATAATAGTTTTCTTTCCAAAGCGCAGGATACAACATACAAGTAATGGATGAAATATTAGATACAAATAACGAGAAAAAAAAAAGAAAAGAATATAGAAATGCAGTTTTCGTATCATTCTAATCATCACAAAATATATCCAGCAAGCATAAAGGTTTATAGCTCGCACAAGATTTAAAAACATGAAAATCAGGGTTGTTTCATAAAGTTGAAAAACAAATAGTGTAGTTGCAAATCTTGCCCTTTGGAAGGATTGACTTGTATTTAAAGCTGGCAACCTTTGATCCAGATGTACCAAACTAGAAGAACAACTTCATGCGCACAGAAGAATTGAAAAGCAGAATATAAAACAATTTGTTTTGACGTGTTTGAACCAAAGGGTTTCAATGTCTGAATTACTATCACTATTGACAAAGGTAAGCATAACAGAGATATAGATCTTCCGCAACCATCAACAATTACAAACAATAAAAGATAAAGATAATTGCTGTATGTTGTTAACAAGTATGGCAATATAAGTTTGGATAATAGCTGTATGTTACTATAAGGAACGCTGGGAAATGACAAATTTAGCATAGCTGTTGCACATTTAATCACAAATTTTAGACTAGCTTTGAAAGATAAGAATAAGCATTTGTGTTGAGTTGCATCGTAATCAGTGCAAAGGAGTATGGATGGAAAAAATGTAGGATGTGAAATGCTGAGAGATTGAATTACTATTACTACAACAACAAAGCCTTGTCCCACTAGGTGGGTTCAGCTACATGGATCAAACGACGCCATTGAGCTCTATCATGTATCATGTCTACAGAGAGCCCGTTTACATGTAGATCCCGTTTGACCACCTCATGGATGGTCTTCTTAGGTCTTCCTCTCCCTTTCACCCCTTGTCCACCTTCCATCTCATCCACCTTTCTAACTGGGTGATCTGTCGGTCTTCTTCCCACATGTCCAAACCATCTTAGACCATCTTTTCAATAATAGGTGCTACTCCAATTTTCTCCCTTATATCTTCGTTTCTTATTCTATCCAAATGTGTGTGACCACTCATTCATCGCAACATCTTCAACTCTGTCGCACTAAGCTTATGTCCGTGCTCCCCTTTAACCGCTCAACACTCTGTACCATAAAGCATAGCTGATCTAATAGCAATGCGGTAAAATTTACCTTACGTTTTAAAGGTACTTTTTATCACATATAAAACTAGATGCACTCCGCCATTTCGACCAACCTGCTTGGATCCTATTATTTACATCCTCTTCAATTTCTCCATTATCTTGTATAATGCACCCAAGATACTTAAAACTTCTAACTTTTCGTAGGATGTTATCTCCAATCTTGATCTCTATATTGGAGTTTTCCCTTTGACGGCCAAACTTTGGCCGGGTTTCTTACACATTAACATGATGCCATGGTTCCTTGACATAAATTATATGAGTTAAATGCATTTAGGCTTAAATCTCTATCATAAAGCATGAATTACTACATTCACAGTTTTTTTTTTTTGGTTCTTGTTCTTGTACAAAGAACCTCTAGTGTTCCTATTCTGTCTATTTGTAATACTTGGTCTTCAATAAATAAAATCTTGTTAACATTACTAAAAGTAATAAAGAAGAAAAAGTGAGATATGCTTGAGTTCAACTTTTCAGACTAATTTGACACAGCTATTCCTCAGCATAATTGACTTGTTCTGTTTATTTGTCTCTGTTAACACAGCATCCTATATTTCTGTTTTTGCATTCTCTGGTAATAATTTCTATTCTCTCTTCTGTTTCCTTCAATTTCTCTCCCTTTCTTCAGGATTCTCGTCTACCAAAATGAGTTCTATTTCTAAAATCATTCAGACTGTTGACTGTACCAATAAGTAATGCCTCCATGCATTCCATGGCAATGCCTATCAATTCAAATCAACATGCAATTTCAATTTACAAGAGTATTTAATTGAACCTTGTATTGCCACCAATTGCAGCTACATATTATGAATGATTATGAACCTATACAATTTATGCATTTTTAGAGACTTTAGTTTTACTTCCACATTGTGATGCAGCCAGGAGCTCTTCTTCCCTTTCCGATAAAAGAAGATTAATGTTGATCCTAAGAAAGAATATACAAGAAAGAAGGGAAAGAGATTCTCTATACAAGAACCAAAACAACCAAAAAGAACTGCGAACAAAGCATAGCTTTCCAATATCTCAAAATATATGAGGGAATATCCTCTAGTACTTTACACAAACAAGAGGCCAAGCACTTTAACTCTATCTATGAATATGCTTGTCCGAAAATGCAATTGAAGGTGAAAGAATTGCACTCCAACCACATACCCCAATTGGAGGCATACATAAGGCATTTCCACAAGAATTTGGCCTCCTCCCCTTCGTTATACCAATAAAACTTCCCAAAGCCGAGAAATATGTAAATGGGTGGGTAAGTGGAAGGAAAAGTAAGCTATGTGTGGGTGGAATACTGGAATTGACCTCCCAGCATAGGATCTCATAGAATCAAAATTTTAACCCGAAACTGGATTGAAATACAAGATGTTCCATATGTAATTCACTTGATTATACTGAAATGACCATGCTCTATAGTAAATTAACAATGAGCTTAACTGAATTTGGAAGCATCCAATTAAATTATATCAAAGCCCTAATTAATGGCAGCTCCAGGCATTGATACAACAAAAAAATGAATCTTCACCACAACACTTTCTATATAATTATCCAATATTTGCATGCTCAAGACCTAATTTTAACGGGATCATGGTATCTAGTATCTACATCTACCACACAGAAGCATAACATATAAACAGATAAAGGCAATAGTAAACCCTAAAAACTGCTTCAAATTCTACAAAACAAGAACAACACAACAATCAGACAAAGCCATAATAGCAGCAAAGCATAAGCAACAACTACTCACCACATGCAACAAAAGAGCGAATTGCTTCTTCCGAAGCTCCAACAATCTGGAACCGGCAGTGTTCTCCATGTCCAACGCCATTATCTCCTTCTCTAACTGCGTAATGAGCTTCTGCGTCTCTGACCGCGGCGGTTGCTGAGCAATCAATTTCCTGATAGCCTCACACTCCTCTTTATGCCTCCTCTCAACCTTACTCTCTTCCAGAAGCTTCTTGAGATCTTCAATGTCGGCCTGCGCCAGCAAGATCTGTCGATTCGTCTCGTCTTTGAGCTCGTTGAAATTCTCCTGCTCTCTGATATTGGCATCGACGATGGCTTTGCTCTTGAGAAGCGGGATCTCGAAAGTGGTGAGCTCCTGCAAGAACGCTCTGGCGAGCTTCTCGCAGTCGGTGTAGTTGCTGTCGTCTTCGTCCTTGTCAACCTCGGAGACGAAAGCGGTGAACTTCTTCTGAAGCTTCTTCAATGGAGGCTCGCCCCTGGTTGTAGTTGTGCGAGTGAGAAGCCTGTGTTTGATGATGACGTCATCTTCGGCAGGACCGAAGGCGTAACTGGCAGCAACTGCCTCACCACGCCCGGTAACCTTTCTCCCTTTGAGCATCTCGAATTCTTCAGGAAACGCACTCTCAAATCTCAATTCTCATTTCTCAAACAACAACACAAAATTACAAAAATGTACTCATTGCGCTACCTCTTTGTTTTTGGGGGGGACAATTATGCTGCCTCTGGGATTTGGGTCAGTAGCATGGCCCTTAGAGTGGGCCAAATCTGTCGGCCCAGTATGAAATACGAAATTAATTTTACATAACAATTCCAACCAAGTTGGTTTTGAGCCTGTTTTTATGCCCTGACCATGAAAAAAAAATCAATCAAGTTATTTATTAATGTCAAATGAAAAATTATTTTATAAAAAAATTATTTTAATTTCAAATAGAAATTTATTTTAATAATATTTTTGTGTTATTTAAAATCAAAAATATTATTATATTTAACATAAAAAATAAATAATTTAATTAAATTTAATTTGTCAAAATAAATGTGTAAATCACATTACGGTTTAGATAAATATCTTGCATGTATGTGAAATTTACAAATGAAAGAGAAAATTTTATTAAAAATCGTTGTCTTAATCTTATTCATTTATAAATTAATTTATGTGTATCACTTCATTCCTTCATACACCTATTTTTTTTTATCTTAATTTATGTATTGAGATGCATTATTTATGTACTATATGTAATTCATATGTTTTATTAATTTTTTTGTGTTAATATTTTTTATTTTATGTGTTATAAATGAGATGTATAAATATTTATAGTGGTATATGTAATATTATTATAGAATTACTAATTAAAATTATTTTTATAAAAATATGATATGTAAAATTTAAGTTCTTAATTTATTTGTTATATATTAAAAGTAATTTTAACATTTTTTATTATTAATGACTTCAAATAATATATATATCCATATTATGCTCACAGTTATAAGTTATAACGTCATCGTAGCTTTAAAAAAAAAGATCATAGCTAATTTTATGAGCACAGTTGATTAAAATGATGATCCTAAAGTAAGCTATGATGATTATATTTATCCAATAAAATTTATAATTTTTTTTAACAATATTATGAAACTAACGTTAAAAAAACTAATAAATAAGTTATTATTCAAAATTTATATGAGTTATTATCTATAACTTATATATTAAATATTAAATTACTATAGACACCAAAAAGAAATATTAACTTATTATCCAAAATTTATATAAATTATCCGTAATATGTGCTAATTTCCTATCAATTATAATATGTTGGTTTCTAGGTTTCTTTTTTTTTAAAAAAAAAACATGATACATATGTAAGACTAGATATATATAAAATACCTTCCATAATCCATCAATAACCAACAAAAAATCTTACGAATACAAAAACACAAACCCATCTAGATTTGTTTTAATTTCTCTCTCTACCAATTATTAATAATAATTTATTAATGATAAATTTTAAATTTAAACCATACATCCAAAATTCTCAATTATAAATATCAACATATGTGTAGTTATAATTTAAATTTAAATATTTAAAAATGTAACAGAATTAATTTCAAATGGAACAAATTTCAATTATTCAAATTAATTTTAACATTTAAATAAGCACATCAATTTGAACTATTTACTCACCTTAATAATAATTTCTACTCTCAAAGGTCTAAACCTTTGAGCTCTGATGTCAATCTTAATTTTTGAATTTACTTGATACTAATTGTGAGTATTATTCCTTAATTGTTCCTTATATTGCTCTAATGTTTTGAGAGTTTGCTTCATTTTTTTTCTTCCACCCTAATTTGGAGGTTTTGAATGTGTGAAATTAAATTTTTTTGAAACCACCTCAAGCATCTGACTAACCAAAAGAATTTAGATGTGTTCAAAGCTTATTCGTTCTCATTGTTTTCGGCAACAATTTTTGGTAACCACACACTCCTTAATTTTAGATGTATCATACACTTAACTACTTTTAAAATTGTACTATTGCAACACATCTAAAATAATATAATTATATGAAAAATAAATTATGAACACATCTAAATTTGACTGAATACAAATTTAAATAATAAAAAAATATATATAAATTCATATAAAAAATTCTCAACACATTTAAAATAACATAATTATTCAAAAAATAAATTTTTAACACATCCAATTATTATTATTATTATTATTATTATTATTATTATTATTATAGCTTATAGGAACAAGTTCATTCGAAGAAGAGCAAAAGTAAAGAAAAATAAAAAAATAGATGAGCTTAATAAATTGATTTATATTTTATTGCTTTTCATGGATTTATGCTGCATTCATTAAAAAAATATAACTATAAAAAAATAAATGACAAATATTTTATGATAAATCTCATATTCAGTAACTCAACTTATATGTACAAGTGCTAAATGATCTGTGTTGCTGCAATTATAATTAATTAATTAAAAGAAAAGAATACATTCCATGTAAATTCGTAATTACGTGTGTACATAAATTAAAAAAATAAATAAATTCCAAAAAAAATGAATTAGTTACAATACCTAAAAAAAGACTAAAATAATAAAAGACATGGGTTCACCACGAAAACATGGGGTAGTTTCAAATTTCATTACTCTTCTAAAAGTTAGGATGATAAAATAATAAAAGACTAAAATAAATCATGTAATATATGGTTGAGTTATTGACATTTTCTATGAACATCTAGACTTAAAAAAAAAAATATTATACATATTGGGAACAAATCAAAATTATTATTTTGGAAGTCGTGATGGTGAGATGATATGCCCCTGCCGGTGCCTAGTGATAAAGATGACTTGGTAATTGGTATTTATCTACAAAGGGGCAATGTATATGTGCTTCAAGGACTAGCAAAAGAAGCACCGCCAATACATACACTATATATAAGGTAGTTTGGGTTTTGAGTACTAGAATAGAGACCGTGAGACTTAGTGTTATGTATTGACAGAAATTGTAATTAAAATTTTAGTTTTAATTTTTAAAATTTTAGTATTTTTAATATCTCTAGACAGTAAAATTAGAGACTGTGACTGAAACTTTAATAACTTTCTTTTAACTTTCTTTTACTTGAATATCATCGCTCAATATTAAAGTTTTCAATAATAATCTTTATTTTTTTTACCATCAACTTAATTTAATTTTCATATCTCAGTTTCTATCTCTTAGTAAATTTTAAATCAAACATAACAACAAATTTAATTCAGTCTTAATTTCTCTGAAGATTTCAATAAGGGTGCGTTTGGTAATGAGACAGAAATTGAGAGACTGAAAATGAAACTAAATTAAGTTTGTGTATTGTGTTTGGTTAAAAATGTACTAAAATATTAAATATAAAGACTAAAATAATAAAATTACTAAAACACCCAATCAAAATAAAAATCAAATAAACCCTTGTCTCACCCTTTCCCCTTTTTCCATTCAAAACCCAGAAGAGCTTCAAGTCTGCAACGACAACAATACCATTTCCATCCAAATATACATTACAACCATTTTATTCTTCCCAACACCAACATTTCAACCTTTTCAATTATTATAAAAATTAAACTCCAACAGCAAATTAATGTGCATTACAACCATTTCAATTTTACTATTATACATTTTAATTGTTGCAAATCCATGAAATGTCTCACTATACATATTGGTTCTACATACCTTAAATCAAGAAGAAAACCCCAATTGAAAAATCTCAATTTTTCTCTTCCAGTTTTGACATACAACAATCCCAAAAATTTAATCTTCACACAAAATCCATAGATCCCACAAGGAAAGAAACAAAATTCTAAAGTTGTGTGTGGAAGAGAACGTTACATTGAAGAGGATGAAAGCCACCTCTCAACACCGTTATCTCCCTCCGTCGGCAGTCTTCCACTTCGTCCGCGACAACTGCAGCAGCAACAGAGGCTTGACAAGGGCAATGAAGAAGATGGTGGGGAGGCTTTGACACAGGGAAGACGATGCAAAACGACGCCAATGACGGTGCTAGTGGAGGGAAAATGGATGTGAGATGAACATAGAATGACAGGAATAGAAGGGTCAGTGAGAAAGACGGATGGCGGTGGAGGGAAGCTCCGACAATAGAGCTTGGCGGAGAGGTAATGGATTTTGGCGAGAGAGAGTCTACCATGAGTGGAATGAGAAGAGACAGGGATATGTTTTGGAATTATTAAAGTTAATCAAGAATATTTTGGAGAAAAAAAACTTTTAAGATTTTAGTGTCAGTCCAATTTTATTAAAAATATATTATAATTTATATATATGTCGTGTCTTTGTATCGTATGAAAAATTGAGAATGGCATGTTCTATATCTCGTGTCGTGTCCCGTATCTGTATCATGCCTCATTGGTTGTGATGTTAGATGTGTGCAACCGACGTGATATAATGAAGAAATATAGTGCACTGAGTGACTTAAGTGTGTGACTCAAGTGAGGTGTGTAATGATTTTAACCACTAAAATTGCCTATGCACTTGAATTTTTGAAACGATAAAAATGCCATTCAATTTTTATAAAAGATAAAAAAAAATATTTATTTGTTAATAATTAACGTTATAATAGTTAATAGTTAGATAATAAATATGTATTTTTGTCATATCTTAAAAAAATGAAGGTACTTTTATTGTTATAAAATACACAATTTTAATAGTTAACTCTTAAATAATTACAAAAAATAAAATAAAATAAACACATTTTCAGACTCTCATCTTTTCCAATTTACACTTAACGCCCCTAATGTAACCGATTGGAAATAAATTACCAATGTCACGTGTAAGTTACATCTTATGTGTCAATGTTACATGCCTCATGTGAATGATTGTTTTTGTGATGAAGACACATGAACCCCTCACCATCCCAAAATGGGTCAATGTTAAGTGTATCCTGTATCCATTATAAATGGTCAATGAAATATAGCTGATATTTCATATTTGTCTCCTCCTTTTTATACGATTCAAATTCGAAACTTTTGCTCAACATATTTTTAATAAAAAAAATTGTACTCTTAGAATACATCATAAATTTATGGTAATATATATTTTATTCAATTTTATCCTTGAACGAGTTTTGATTTTTTTTGGCAATCAAATTTTTTTTTCCAATTTTAACTTTTATCTTTTTTTTTAAAAAAAAAATTTCCATATCCTAAATCTCAAACCCCCTTCCTCCCTCTTTTTCCACCGTTACCGCCTCTCCTCTACTATCTGTCGTCTTTTCCAACAAACACCTTAGCTTTTCTTTCAATCCAAAATCATCATCATCGTCAAGAAGATCCTAATGCTAGGGGAAGTTTTTTCCCACACAACCAAAGAACCTAACACTAGAAGGTTGGTGTGGCCGTGTAGGTGTCAGGACAAAATCCAAGCAAAACATTATAAATCATAAATTAAAATAAAAAATTCCAAGAAAAAAAATCAACATAAGGACAACCAAGTAAGATCAAGATGGAAGAGATCTATGTCACTGTACCAGCCACCATTTGAATAGAAAAATAATTTTTTGAAAAATTTAGAAAGACAAAACATGGGTGGATTGGAAATGGTAGAAAGCACAGGGTCGCTGAACCAACCACCACCATGCGTTGCAGTCGCTTGTGGTTCTCGCCTATTGTTCTTCTCGTTGTTTTGTTATATTGGGTGGCTACGGTGGGTGAAGGATGGTGGCGGCGGCAGTGCGAGACAAGGAGGTTACATTGTGGTGGTTGTTGGAGAGGTGAAAAAAGTTGTGGAATGAAATGTTGGCGGTAATTATTAGGAGTGGTGAGATTTGGAAATAAAATAAGGGTTGAATTGATGAGGAAGAAGATAGTATAGCTAAAATTGGAAAATAAAAATCGACTAAAAGTTGACTTTAAAAAAATTGGTAATAAGGCTAAAATTAAAACTAAATTAAAACGTTAAGAAATTAAATTGAATCAAATTCAACTATTAAGAATGATTTTGAAAACTTTCGATAACATTATTTTTTGTCCTAAATTTATTATTATGAAAATGTTTTGAATATTTAGATTTAGTTAATGCAAAATAAATGTATTCTTTTTAAATTTTTTTATATTTTTAATAAAGAGTTAATTATAAAAAATAATCATGAAAGATTTAAATAGCGATAAAAATAACCATGAAAGATTCAATCGACAAAAATACCCATAAAAAATTAGAAATTATAACAAAAATGTCAAATAATAATTTTTTTATAAATGTTAATACTTAATACTTAGTTAACTATATAATATTTAAATATTTTTATCGCAATTTTAAATTTTTTATAGATTTTTTTGTTATTTGAATCTTTTATAGATATATTTATTATAACTTTAAATCTTTCATGATTATTTTTGTCATTTTTATAATCTTTCATGATTATTTTTTGTGGTTAACTATTTAATAAAAATTTTCGTTTCTAATAGAAATAAAGAAAAACTTAACGGCCAATATTTACATACATATCACTCACACGTAGAGTATGAAGATTAGAGTTTTATTAGGATATAAGTTTTTATTTTTTATTTTTTTTAAAAAAAAACTAAGAACCAACCATATGACTAATAGAAAGTCAATATAAATTTTTATTTTTTTTTTTTTAAGAATGAGACCTACTTAAATTTCTTACATGTATCCACACTATATTCTCTTTATCCTTGGAGTCTGTATGAGAGTTGTTACCAAACTTAATTGCTGCTTTTAGAATTATAAACTTTCCAAATTTCCTAATTGAAAGTGTTGAGGTGGTAATTGTGCATCCACCAGGATTTTGGGAATAGTAGTCATCCTTCTGGGTCTGTGGCAGGCGAGTATATTAACTATCTTTGACACGCACGGTAATTAACGCATTCTTTGTAATTTTTATCATTGCTATTAATGCACTTTGATTTCATCAATTGCATTAACTTTTTACCATTTTGCTGATACCCAGCCTTAGCTTATATATACAAATAGAATTGAAGAGCAAACACATTCTCACACACACGGAGAGAGAGAAACAGAGAGAGAGAGATAATGGAGGTAGTGAAGTTGGTTTGTTCGATTGGTGTGCTTGGGATGGTGGTAGTGGTATGGGTGGTTTGTGTGTATGGAAATGAATGGGTAAAGTCTCAGAGAGTTAGAAGGAAGCTAAGAATGCAAGGTATAAGTGGGCCACCACCTTCGTTTCTTCAAGGGAATCTGCTTGATATGCAGCGAATCACTGCTGCATCACAACAAGGCAAAGTTGGTGGGAGTGGTAGTGACCACACTCATGACTTCACCGAATCCCTCTTCCCCTATTTTGAGTTCTGGAGAAAACAATACGGTGCGTTTCTTTTGTTCTTCTTCAGAATTTTTTTTAAATTAATTTATTAAAAATTATTTTTCAGTTCCGAATCAGTTATAGATGGTCAAACACTGAAACTCAAAAAAAGAATCGGTACCGATTAGATCGGAATTTAAATTGAAACAGATCTTTATTTAGATTTGAAGGGGGCTCCTCATTCCTCAATCATTGTTCATGCAACCGATAAGTATATCCCCTAGAACTGATTTGTTTTTGCAATAATTCTATTTGCTTGAAATATAAAATACATACTTTCTCTTAAATTATACACATATTTTACATTTAATGTAGTTAATTTATATTATATGTTAGTGAGTGATTTTAAATTGAGTAATGCTACATAACCAACATAATATTAATCAGCAATAGTTAATAAAAACATGATCATTTAAATAAATAATAAAAATCATCCAAACTTAAATGACAGATCATTTAAATAAATAAAAAATCATCCAAAAATTAAAATTAATCATCTTACATTAAAAAAATAACATTTAACAAACAATTCAAAGTTCCAAACAATTAAACATAAACAATTGATTTCAATTCAAACAATCACCGCCTCTTGATATTCTCCCAATCCTCTTCTTTCTAGCAAACGTTAAGCTGGTGCTTCGTGAAACTCGACCTCCATGGTCTTACATCACTCTTTATCTACGATACTGCCTGGATCTCCTTTCAGCGTTCAACGATCTCCATCGTTTGCTTCACCTCATCACTCACTCTTTCACTCCTTCCTTCTTCTGCAATCTCTCTTTCTCTCTCCCCCTTTCTCTCTCACTAATTATCCGCTAGAATAGTTGCAGGAGATTAACGTGAAATGTATCGATATTAGTATCTCACTTGTTTTTTAAGGAAAAACGTGTCAGTCAAGATCACTGATGGAAGAAGGAGAAACGATTTGATTTGATGGTGAAGTTGGTGAAGTTCTTGTGGACGTTGATGGCGACGTTGGCGTCTTTTGTCGTCGGAAAATAGAGAAAAGAAGTGTTGGATTTATTGGTTACCAAGTTTTTTCCTTTTAGATTATAATAATGTTACATAATCATAAATTAATTTCTGTTTTATTTATTTGAACAATTCTAAGTTTCTAACCATTGAATTGGCTTATTTACTGTTGTCCCTTGTCCAGTATTTTGACGAAAAGTTTGATCTTATTATTACAAGTAAACTGTTTTTAAAATTTTAAAAAATTAATAAAATAATTTTTAATTTTATTAATAGTAAAAATACTTCCGAATTATCTAAAAGCGTCAGGATATTTTTGCCGCTTTTTTAAATAATTAAAGTTTTTTGTCATTAAAAAATTGACAATCATTCTTATTGATTTTTTAAAATTTTAGAGACAATATTATATTATATTTTACACCCATATTTTTATGTTTATCATATGTTAATATATTGCTAATTATGTTTGTTGGTTAAAATTTTCTATTATATCCTTTCACAATTTTAATAATCAATTAAACAATTTTTAATGCATTTCTATTCTAATCAATTAATAATAAAAATATTATTGTAATTTTAATCTTATTTTTTATTTTTAATGTAATTTAATAATTATCTTAATTAGTATGCTAGATTCAAATTAATAAATTTTAATTAGTATGCTAGACTCAAATTAGGAAATTAAAATGAAATGGAAAGGGTATTAAAAATTGGGGGAAAATTTGGTAAAAGTTGTTTGGAAATTCCAACTTTCGTTAAGAATATTTATTGGATCGAGTTAGATTATCAAATTTGCTGCAATTAATAGAGCTCCTAAATACTTGACATTCCAAATACCATAGAGAAGAAATCACCTTATTGGTTTGTTGAACTTTGGAAATATAATGAGGCATTAATTTAGTAAAACTTTTTGAAAAAGTGCTACGTCTAGTTAGTGGTTTCGAAAATATCTAAGAATGAACTTTTCAAAATGGGGCTTCAAGAAAATTTTTGGGGGCCACGTTAATGTTAAAATTATATAGTGCTATTTATATTAAAACAAAATTCAAGAAATTAATAAAAAATTCAATTAAAAAATAGGATAATATAAAATAATATTAAATTAAATAAATTAAAAATTATTCAATTTTTAAAAAATGATAAGAGAAAAGATATATTTGAAACTTGCTTAAAAGATAGAAAATTTGAAAATTACAATTTATGATTTTTATTAACATTGTGTATAAATACACTAATAATAATACTTATTAATTATTTTTATAGTATAAAAATTAAAATTAGAGACTAATAAAATGTGAAATAACACTAAATTAAATAAATGAAGTACCTAATTTATTGTTGTAATTGAACACGGAGACATTAGTTTTTTTTCAATGCATGTGAACCACTCAACCTATTTGTATCTAAATGTAGTATTATTACTAAATGTTTAATAAAATATTTGGGTGCCTGGGTCAATTGTCTCCTTTAAAAAGTCTAGTTATTTATCAATAAATATTCATATTTATTATTGCATATATATTTATTATGATCTTCTTAATTTTTAAAAGTCATTTTACCAAATATTATTGATGTTGTTCATACTTATTAAAATATATCTTTTATTTAATTTTACTAAATACATATATTCCGACTTTTAAAAAACTTTCTTTCAAAATATAACTTCCGTAATCTACTTTCAAAAAATATAAATTTTACCAAAGCAATCCTAAGCAAGAAATCACCTTCTATAAGACTAATTATTTTTTGTCACGTAATATTGCATTGTAATTTTTATATACATTTTTAATTGATGAAAGTTCTTTCCTTGCATATTTCACTGGAAACTATGGAATATTATTATTATTATTTTCTATGGACATGGAATATTATTATATTTATTTTTTTGCACCTGGAAATAATATTATTATTTTTTAATTGAAATCCACAACAGGTCCCCCAGTATTCAACATTAGTGTTGTGACAACCATGATAATTTAAAGAAAAATTATATTTATAACATTTTTTGGAAATGTAGATAAAAAAAAACAGC
>JASCZI010151100.1:1894-15071 GCA_036250425.1 Stylosanthes scabra | reverse complement strand
GATTGAGATTATGGAGAGGGAGGTAGAGTCACTAATCTGGGAGTTAGTGGAGAAACGCAAGGAAGAATGCTCAGAGAAACCTTCATCAAAGAAAGATCTGATGCAGCTGTTATTGGAAGCAGCAATGAGTGATTCAAGTCTGCCAAAAGATTTTGCTAAGCAATTCATTGTGGATAATTGCAAGAACATATACTTTGCTGGGCATGAAACGGTTGCAGTGACTGAATCTTGGGCTTTGATGCTCCTTGCTGTGTATCCAGAGTGGCAAGATCGTGTAAGAAAAGAGGTTGCTCAAGTTTTCTCCAATGGCATACCAAATGCTGATGATCTTCCTCTCTTGAAAACGGTATGTAGTAGGATTAATTGTTTAACAGGTGAAACTACAAATTTTATTTGGTTCATGCTATGATGCTATGTCATGGTAGTTACAGTTGCTATGGTTGTCTTAAAAAAAGTCTTGGTTAAGATACAAAAATTTAAGTTTTCAATGATAAAATAAAAAGCTTCATTCCAATAGGTACGTAGGTCAAATGATATTTATCCTCTTCTCTCATAGAGATTCTGAATTTGAGTCTTTCTTCTAACATATTTTTTAAAAATAAAAATAAAAAGTTTAAAAATTTATACTAATAGTAATCTTGTGTTCTTAAAAAAGTATTACCAAAATAGTACTATTAGTTTTAATAAATTTTCAATTTGTCCTCTATATTTTTTTCTTCTTTTTAATTAGGTCCCAGCATTTTATTAAATTTTGTGATCAAGTCACTACATGACAAAAATCTTTATATATAACATAATATTCTATTATATATGGAGGTTTATTTGTTTAGTATTTGTATCTAAAAAAGAGGTATACTTTGTTTTATAGTGCAAAGAGATCTCGTTAAATTCTTTATTATTCTTATTATTATATTATTATTGACATAACAAAATATTTTGTAGTTGACTATGGTGATACAAGAAGTGCTACGCTTATACCCACCAGGAGCATTTGTATCAAGAGAGGTGTACAAAGATACCCAAATTGGAGAACTGAATGTTCCCAAAGGTGTTTGTTTATGGACACTAATTCCAACTATACATAGGGATCCTGAAATCTGGGGACCAAATGCAAATGAGTTTGAACCAGAAAGGTTCAAAGATGGTGTCTCTAAGGCTTGCAAGTATCCACAAGCATATGTGCCATTTGGAGTGGGTCCTCGCTTGTGTGTTGGCAAGAACTTTGCAATGGTTCAATTGAAGGTTGTTCTTGCCTTAATCATCTCTAGGTTTAGCTTCTCTCTATGTCCTAGCTATAAGCATGCTCCTGCTTATAGAATGATTATTGAACCTGGTCATGGTGTTCAAATCCTTATTCACAAGATCTGAGATTTGCTGTGTATAATGGGGGATGAATTTAAAAAGTAGCAATATGTTGTATAAGTTCTATTAGAATTTAGAAAGTAAGACTTGTGTGGCAGCTATATTTTATGTGTCTTAGTTTATTTCTTTAATAAATTTAAAGTAAGTTTTTAGACTCAGTTAATTATATATTGTTTTTATTATACATCTAAATTATGAATATCCATGTGAAAAATCTCTAATTCTATACTTTTTAACAACGCAAAAAAAAAAAATTTAAGGGTAAAGTATTATTTTGGTCCTAACATATGAGTCAAATGGTATTTTAATTCCTAACGTTAACATCCAATTTTATTCTCAAAAAATTAAAATTGGACTTAATCAAATTCCACCGTTAAAGGTTGAACGGGAATTTAACGTTGTAGATGACGTGACTATTTATTTGGTGATTAGTTGTTTCACTCATATGTTCAAAAACTTCACATTACAAAGTTTGACACTTCTTCATCATCTTTAATTTGCATGAGAATTGAACGAAGAAAATTGATTGAGTACAATTGGAACTTTTTAAGATTAAAATATGACATTTTAAATATTAGAGACTAAAATGAAATTTATTCCAAACATTAGGACCAAGAAAGTACTTTATCCAAAAATTAACATGGAAGAATTTAGGTGTATATAGCATGCCCTGATTCTGATTAGTGATTTATGTGTTTATGAGAGCATGCAATTTATGGGGACAAAAATCCTTTTTAAGTAGGTGCAAAAAGTTTTTCACGAAGATTTTAATGAATTTGGATATTTTAACACACGAAGTTTGTGTGATTTTTTTAAAAAAATAAAGTTGTACTCTTTTTTCACCCCGGAAAATGCTTCATTTTCGCCTTTATCTTGTATTACACTCTAATTCACATTTCTGCGGAGGCGTCAAATGGGCGTTGAGCCAAATTCAAGTCGGCCTGTTTCGAGCGACGAGCCAAACCGATGAAGTATTAATCCGATTCGGTTTAAATTAACGAGTTGAACGAATTACTCCTTTTTGCTTTTATTCTTTAAAAGCTAATTTAATTGTATAATTTTAATCTTTTTTACTTTGTATCCATGCAACATGAAAAATATTTATCACATATTAATATATTTTCATATTAAATTATATAAAATTTTAAAAACTAATTAAAAAGAATAAAATTTATGTATTAAAATAGACTTTATATACTAAAAAGTAGAAAAAAAAAGGAAAGAGTAAGTTAGACAAAACAATTTGTATTCACTCGACCCGAATCCATATAATTCGGAAGTTATATGATTCGAGCCAAATTGACCTGCTTCTAAACAAGCTATGGTTTTTCTAGCTCGACTCGCCCACATTTACCAGCAATCCAAAACAAATCTACATTTATGCAATATCCCAATATTACAACCATTTACAAAAAAAAATAAACTCTCACCCTCAACTACATCAAAATAAGAGGACAAGAGTTCTCTACTATTCTGTCTATAATAATATGAGGAAAAGTAATATTCATGAGATTTCTTTTACATGCATTTCTAACAAACAATTAACTTGACTTCATTGAATTACATTATCTGCACTAGAGTGTGACCAACTTAATATGCTTCATACATGGTCATTTTGGATAGACCCTTGGAATGTAGAAGTACGACTTAAAATAGAGAGAGACTATGACAGTAAGAAATGCAACAATAAATGATGGTACAAAAGTCCAAACAAAGCTGCTTATGAACTCTGCAGTTTCATTCCCATGATTATGAGAAGAAGAAATCACCATCCTTGGAGATGATTCTCCAATCAAAGAGCAACTTTGGTTCAATGGGGGTCCACAAAGAAGAGGGTTATCCTCAAAACTACTTGCATCAAAAGTTCCAAATTGGTTGACCCTTTCTGGTGTTCTACCAGATAGATTATTGTGAGCAACATAGAAAATAGATAAACTATATAGCACTGTCAATTGTGATGGAATCTCACCACTCAACTTGTTATGTGATAAATCTAAGCTCTCTATTTGATCAAGGTTACTGAATGTGTTTGGAATAGGCCCTGTGAGATTATTATTTGATAAGTTCAATGTGTGAAGGCTACTCAAGTAACCTATCTGTGGAGGAATGTGACCAATCAAATTGTTATTTGAAAGATCCAATCCTGACATGAAGTTCAAGATATTACCTCTGTATGATTCATACCTGCTTTTTGACATGAAATTTGCTTCTTGTTCTTCATACCATTCAAACTGCATCATTTGTTCAAGTACTGAGAATTCATTTTTCATTGGATCATAGCTGATAAAATAGCCTTTTGTGAACCACTCTATGGTGACTTTCCCTATTTGCATCACATTTGAAAAGTTTAGATTCCCAAATGTAATGTTATTCAAGCAAGCAGGTAATTCTCCTGAGAGATTGTTCTGAGAAAGATCCAACAAACTTATGTTCTTGAGGTGACATAATTCTTCAGAAATGGGGCCTTCAAGTTTGTTTCCCTTTAAAAGAAGAATCCTCAGATTTGAAAATGCACTGATCCACTTAGGAACTTGTCCTGAAAACTTGTTCTTCATCAAATTCAATGTCAAAAGGATCCGAGACTTCGCCAAAGCCGCAGGTATCAATCCACTAAACTGATTTCCTTGCAAATACAAGTACCTCAGAGATGGCATGTTGATGCAACTTGGAAGTGTTCCACTTAAATTGTTGCAAGAAATGTCCAAATATTGAAGTTCATTCAAATTGCAGAAGCCTAGTGGTATTGAACCTTCCAATGAATTCTGAGACAGAATAAGAAAAGTCAAATTCTTAAGTCTTCCAATCCATCTTGGTATTTTCCCTTGGAAATGATTGTTACTTAAATCCAGCATTCTTAACTCACTGCTGTTCATGATTCCATCAGGTATGTCTCCCATGAACTCATTATTAGCCAGATGAAGGGATAACAAGTTTGTGAAATTTGATCCATGTGGCAAGAAAAAGCCATGCAGATTGTTGTACGACAACTTCAAAATTCGCAACTCGTTGCAGCCTTTACCGAACTCGTGGCATGTGTCCAGATAAATTGTTGAATGACAAATCCAAGTTGTTTAAACTTTTCATGTCACACAAAGAATTTGGAATGCTACCAAGCAATGAACTTGAGGACATGTTCAAAACCATCAAGTTGGGAAAAACTAACCCAATTGTTGGAGGGATCTTTCCATTGATGGGGTTACTAGACACATCAAAGACACTCATGTTTGGCAAATTTGAGTTAGGATTGAACTCAAGGGGACCAGAGAAAAGGTTGTAGCTGAGGTTGAACTTTCCTAGTTTAGTGTTATTTGCCAACAACCAATTCGGAAACCTTCCTACCATGTTACCATGGCCAATTTGTAACACTCTCAAGTCATGTTGATGATAAAGGAATGTGGGAATTTTGTAGCTTGGTTCATTTATTGTACAGTTTATTAAGTTTAGAACCTTTAATTGAAATGATGGAGAAAAAGGAGGGTTCTCGGTTTCAACTTTCACATTTTGCTGGTTATAGGAAATTAGAGAGAAGATTTGAAGATTGGAATGGTTAGCAAGCATGCTAAATGAAATTGAGCCCTTGAAGTTGTTTCCAGAAAGAGAAAGACAAACAAGGGAGTTGAGAGTGTAAATGATTGAGGAGGGTAATGGTCCATCAAAATTATTGTATTGTAGGCTGAGGAAACTAAGGGATGATAAATTTGTTAAGCATTGTGGAATGTGTCCTACAAAGTTGTTTGTGCCAAGGTCCAAGACTATGAGTTTCTTTAGGTTGCATAAATAGTTTTTTTTTTTTTTTTGTCTTTTTACTTTCTAATTTTTACTTTTTTTTTTTTTTTAATAAGTGTTGTAATAAAAGATATGGATCCTATATATGATATGAATGAGTACTCACCATACAAAAAATAATGTTGGCTAACTTGTTATCTAACCAAAATAAAGTATGCTGGTTACTAATCTTTTGTAACAGTAACGACCTAAGATAGTATTGAGTCATATAATATCAGCCTAAGGCGGTATTTATCAATATCTCCCTAAGGCTGGTATTCCAATTCCACCTCAGGCCGATATTCATATTATTTAATACCGCATTAGGCCGATACTAATAATAAAATAAATTTTGATAAATATTTTTAAAATGATGAATTTTGATAAATATCAAATTTTTTTATTTATTTAAAATTTTTTTTCATATAAATTATCTTAGCATCATCTTACACAAAAGTCTTAATTAATTGGACTAATAATTACTCAAAATTTCTATCCATTGGAAGTACATAAACACTAGAGGTACTCCTATTAATTAGTAAGCCTTTCTATGGGTTTTGACTTTTGAGACTTTTGTGTCTCTAGTACCCTATGGATAGGAATTTAATTTTAAAAGTATATAATAAACATTTAAAATGAAAAAACTCTAAAGGAGGTTCAATATTACCTTTTGTTGGCAGTAAACTATTGAAGTTATTTGTTGATAAATCTAGATACTTCAAAGATATTAGATTTGTAATATGATCTAAAATGCTGCCAGTCAAAGAGTTTGAATAAAGTATTAAGTATTCTAATTTGATTGAAGAAGAAAGATCTGCAAAAATTATGAAAGAAAATATTTAACAAATGTTAATATAGGCACATAGTAGAAAAAGAATTATGGTTATACACGTCACTACGTTGTTAATGAAAAATAATCAAAGGTCAACAAATTGAATTACAAAATAAAATTTTGAAATCAAATTAAAAAATTTAAAAATTTAATGACTAATTTGAGATATGAGTCAAATTTTAAGAACCAATCTAAATTTTACCTCAAAATTTATGACACAAATAATAGAAATGTAAGTAAGCTTACCAAATGATGATAGTTCTGTGAGCTCGTTTTCTTCTGAAGACAATGTATTTAGATTTTTTAATTCAAATTTGCCAAACAGACCTGCTCAAGATATAAAATAGAATAGATTTAGAAGTAGAGTTGTGCTATATAATTTGATAAATCCTAGATAATCATAATGTATTAGTTTTAGCCATCTAATAACCATTAAATAATATATTTACTTGTAATTAAAAAATTTAAATGCATCAAAAGAGAACATGTAATACACTAATAACTCAATGATAATAGTTTTTTATGGTTGAGTTTTACGAAGTATGGACACTTCGATAAATTGGCGTGTCCATGTGTTAGATATTTTTTGAACACGACACTCATTGACACTCGTTCAATACGGGTGTTCTTCGTGTTTCATCTATATCCTTAAAAGAATAAAAAAAAATACCTCTTTACACACACTTGACACTCTAAAATATTTTTATATGTTCGGATGTGCAACTTTATTTTTAATTTTTATCCTTAAAATGAGTTTAAAAGTAGTAATTTACTATTTCTTAAAACTAAAAGTTATTTTAAATAAATTATATAATTAAAAAATATATTAAAAATACTTGAAATAATAATTTAAATTTTAATATAAATAAAATATTAAGATATTATTATAATTTTATTAAAAATATTATATATATATATATATGTATGTATATATAATATTTCTATGGACAAATAGTATATATCAAAAATAAAAATTACTAAATAGTATTGTTATAGACATTTGATAAATTCATCAAAGGGTATTTGTCAAAAATAACATAATAATAAACAAAGTTTGGAGTGTGTCACAAGTCACAAGTCACAACTCCCAATTTTGATAAGATAAGCATGTTGACTTTTGATTTTTTTGTTAAGCCGCCTATAATTTTCATGAGAATTCCTTTGCTGGAGTATGGAATTGGATGAAAAATAAAGACTTCTTATTAAATTTAGGAACCATATGTGTGTATTTTGCACATGATATTTTTTATGGCTGAAATTTTTTTATTAAAAACAAATTTTATTTTTTACCAAAATTTCACTGATTTTCATCATAACATTACCCATCTTTAATATGTCAAAGATAAAAAAAAAATTGGCTTAATTACTATTTTAATCCTCAATAAAGTTTTTACTTAAAATCAATTCCATCTGCATCATTCTTTTGTTTATATAGTCATCCACGTATTTGTATAATCATTCTTAAATGATATTTTTATCCAAATTTTAATTATTTTTTAACCAAGTTATCCCTTATTATTTTGGTAACTAAATCAAATTATCTCTCATAAAAATAATTATAACATAAAAAAAACGAAAGAAGAAAAGAAAAAGGAAGCAGACTCAGAGGGAAAAGATGATCCACGACGGAAAGAGAAGGTGAAAAGGGAAGAAGATGGTGGTATCGGGCCAAGGAGAGAAGCCATTGCCGTTGATAAATAGGATAGGGACAGGGACAGAACCACCATTGGAATAAGCTTTCTTTTTAAAAAAATTTTCTAATATAAAATAAAATAAAATTTTATTTTTAAAAATAAATTAAAGAGGTATTAATTACAGAGATTTAATTTTTTTTAGCCTGCCTCATGTTCGTCACTTTAAATGGCTAATTTTGTGTTTTTTAGAATTTTAGCCACGGTATTAGCCAATTAAAGTGGCGAACTCCATGATATCAGTCACTTAAAGTAGCGAACTTATGCCATTTGAAACACTTTTACAATCACAATTTTATTTCCTAACCAATTGGAACACATGAAAATCATCTCCTAACCAAACCATATGATGAAAATTTAATGAATCTACACTCAACCACTAATAAGAAAAAGAAATATTTTTCTGCAAACAATTTCACACTATAAGAGTATATTAGTATATCAATTAGTATCATAGATTTATTAGGTTTATATTACTCATAATTATAGGATATTATGTTATTATTATTGTGATTCTCTCTTTGCCTATAAATAAGCTATGCATTGTAATATGTTAGACACATCTCTCATATAATTCTAATATACAAACATTTCTCTATTGTGTACTCTCTCTCCCTTTCTAACACGGTATCAAGAGCTTAGGTTCTTTCCATATTTTGTTCTGATGGGGAGTTATCCATGGTATCCACTTTGAAATTTATTTTTCCAAATTGGTTCATACACACTATCATCATATAGTGTCTTCTTTCTTCTTTTTCGATCACTTTTCCATTGTTTCTTTGAGTTACTATCTATACCATTGTAATCTCCTCTCCGCTGTGATTCCAACACACTAAACCGTGTTGAAATCGGATCCTCTACGCTCCGCCAATCGCCGCTCAAAGTTGCTCCCTTCATCACTTTCTTTCATGTCCCACGTCATCCTTTTCCATTTTTCCAGTAATTTTTCGATGTCTACTTCTGACACCATCTACACCAAAACGTTCTTCGCTCCGTTATGGTTCCAACGCAATAAACTGCGCCTCAATCGGACGTCGGACGCGCCGTCAAGCGCCGCCACAAGTCAGTGACTCCATTTTGGGTTTTCTTCTCTAGATCCGATCAGAACCGTCCGATCTGAAGGAAAGATCAACGGTTCAGATCTGCAACCCGCATGCATTCCTCCAACCCGCCCACGACCCGGTTTACCCTTCACCCGAGAACCGCTCCAGATCCGCTTTCGACCCGCACGTTTCTTCCGACCCGCGCGTTTCTTCCGACCCAGTGACGACCCGCTTCTGTCTTCGTTGACTGCGCGTTGACCGGGGGACCAAATCCGCGACCGGCACTTTAGCCCAGATTCGGTTCCAACCCGCCTCCCCCGTGTGCAACCCACTCGACCCGCGCGTTGACCCGCGTTGACTTGCTGCTGACATGTTTTGCTGTAGCCAATCTGGTACCGTCACGTGTCATCCTTGCTGCTGACGTGTCAGACACACGTGGCAGCTGACGTGGCACACCGTGTGGGACCCTTCCCAAGGTTTTTGGGTATTCTGTTTTCGTTTTTGACCTCCGTTTTCTCAGATTCTACTCCGATGTTGCTGTTTCTCACTTTTGTGGTACATTGTGCAACATGTTCTCTACCTTTGTAGTTTTTCTCCGTGGAAATTTTTGTCTCCACATCTCCGGCAGTTTCGTCAGTTTCTCTAGGTGAGATTTCTGTCTCCATCTTGGCAATTTCTTCGTGGCAGTTAAGTCTGCATTTCTTCGTGGCAATTCCGTCTGCACCCCGTTTTGGCAGTTCCTCTGCATCTCTCCGTGGCAGTTCCGTCTGCACCTCTCCGTGGCAGTTCCGTCTGCACCCCGTTTTGGCAGTTCCGTCTGCTTTTCTTCGTGGCAATTCCGTCTGCATCTCTCCGTGGCAGTTCCGTCTGCGCCGTTTTGGCAGTTCCATCTGCACCTCTCCGTGGCAGTTCCGTCTGCGCCTCTCCGTGACAGTTTCGTCTGCACTCCGTTTTGGTAGTTCCGTCTGCACCTCTCCGTGGCAGTTCCGTCTGCACTAGTTTTTGCAGTTCCATCCTGCACCTCGCTTCCGCAGTTCCGTCTGCACCCCGGTTCCGCAGTTCCGTCTGCATCCTGCTTCCACAGTTCCGTCTGCAACCCAGTTTCGATCTCTCTATGGCAGTTCTGTGTGTTAAGATATTTTGGATTTAAATAAGTTTCAAATTGAGGGGGGATGTTAGAGTATATTAGTACATCAATTAGTATCATAGATTTATTAGGTTTATATTACTCATAATTATAAGATATTAGGTTATTATTATTGTGATCCTCTCTTTGCCTATAAATAGGCTATGCATTGTAATGTGTTAGACACATCTCTCATATATAATTTTAATATACAAACCTTTCTCTATTGTGTACTCTTTCTCCCTTTTTAACACACACATTGGTTAGGAAATAAAATTGTTAGGATAAAATCGGTAATAAATTAGGGAATAAATTATTTTGACCAATTTTGACCACTCAAAATTTTAATAAAAGGACAAAATTAAAATTATTTTAAACGTTAAGGATAAAATTGGATCAAATTAAATGTTATGAGTATTTTTAAAACTTTTCAAAAATGTGAGGACAAAAAATATACTTTACCCTAAATTAGCATTAGATCCATTTTTTTTTTGGGTAAGAGCATTAGATCCATTTTAAAATTTATAATTCATCATTTATAAATTATAATTTATTTATATATTTATTATTAGTCACATATCAGAATCATTTTTACAACCAAATTATATTGCATGAAAATAAATTCTTTCTTTATAAATAGGAAGTTGCAATCTTGTTTGACTACATTGGATTTTTTTTCTAGTTTATTATGAATTAAGTAATTGAAAAAGTTTAATTTTTTAAAAAAAAGTAACATTTTAACCAAGAATAAGATTTCATCAAATATATACTCACAAAAATTTAGTTATTAAACTAATCAAAATTTTGCTATTTACACATTGAAATTCAGTTATTAAAATAACATTAGTATAAAATGATTTAAATAATATATATACTATATGAATATTTGATAGCTAATTTTAACGTACAAATAATGATAGGATGGACCTAGCCCATAAGAATTATAGTAGTATAAATAAGAGACTAATTATATTGTATTGGGTAGGAATAGTTAATTGTTGAACCTTGGTTCATTAGAAGTTTTATCTCTTTCACTTGAAGTAAAGAGAATTGTTACTTTTCTTGATTCATCTTCTACAATCAATTAAGTCAATTACCAAATATTTCTTCCGATTGAATACTTACAATCAACAACACACATCTCTTCTTTAATTTTCATGTCTCTTAATTCTAGTCCTAACATTTGGTGCTTTCGTTGAGAGTCTTTCATGATGGAAGATGAATTCCCTCTTTTCGACGGAATCGACAAGCGGCTATGGATGGTCCATTTCAGTATGGCAGTTTTGGAACAGGAGAGGCACACCGGAGGCGCAGAGATTGACGGAGGTTTCTAGTGCTTTTTCTAGTCGTTCTTTGATATGGTTCCAACTATGGAGCCTCCAAAATCCAAATGTAGATTGGGACACCTTTGATCTAGCTTTCCTCCATCAATACCAACCTGATATGCGACCAGTTTTGCCAGAGATATGTTGGAAAGAAGTGGAAGACTGGAAAATTGAGTGGGTAGAGATGAGGGCTAAGCTACTGCAACAACCACATATTGATCCAGAAACAACCAAATCTCAGATGGAGCAAGAAACCACAGCAGTATCAGCAGAAATTCAAGCAAAAATTGAGAAAAATCAAGAAATTGCAGCAGTAGAAATTCAAGAAGGATCAAATTTCAGATCTCAACACAACCACTACAGCAGCAAGGATCAACAAAAGTTTCAGATCAAGCAGAAATTCAAACAAACAGATCCAGATACAGCAAATCAACAACATCTCAGCATCAAAACCAATAATTATAAAGCAGGAATTAGAAACTGTTGATCGCAAATTTCACATCATCAACACAGATTCAAGAATACAAGGGATGCGACAAGTAGATGATGAAGGTGACAAGAAAGATCAGTAGCTCTTACCAAAGGGAGAATCAGATGAAGTGGAATCAGATGAGCCTAACAATGGCTTGGATGATGCAATCGGTGACTTCGAAGATCAGCACGCCGGTGAATGGACTGAACTGATGAGGGTGGTTGTAGTGCAGCGACCACCACCAGAACCGCCGGATTTGAACTCACACGCGGTGGTGGAAGCAGAGCGCGAGCCCACTACTCTGGAAGTTGAGATGCGCGAACAGCGGCTGCACCATCATCCTAAGGCAGCGGCGGTTTCCACGGAGAAAGGAAGGCACGCATTGCTTGGGTCTGGCGGTTGTGGTGGAGGAGAAGTGGTGGCGACGCCTGGTAGCAGGCCCAAAGCTCTAGCGTTAAGGCGCATTTTCCTGCTAAACCCATCTCCGCTCATAGTGGCGGTGTTTCCTTGGAACCGTGACAGAGAGGATATGACGATGAGCCAGGCAGAGCGAGAAAGAAGGGGAGAGGATAAGGTTCAGATGTTCGACGTTCTTGAACACCGGTGGCGTGAGAGAAACGACCGAGAGAGCGATAATATTTATGTATATTTATATACGTATTATTTAAGTTATTATTTAGAATTTAATCGCAATAAATTTCTCAATTACATTATTCTTTCGTATCTACCCTATCACATTTTGTCAAAAAAAAAACCTATCACATTTAAAATACAAATTTTTAAATATGAATCGTGATTAAAAACATTAATTTATTACATATTCCCACTCCAACACAGGTTTACAGGAGATAACTAAGTAGTTAAACCATGACTAGCATCAAGGACATTCCCATTGTTAGAGGCAGAATTAAAAGGCTTGGAGATTGCGATACAATTTCTGTTGGAGGAACTCAATATAGCAAATGAGGAGATAAAACTGGTTTCTAAACGCAAGGAGCTAGTGAAATGGATTAATGGCAGCGAAGATACATACATGCTGGGAACTGAGATTCTTAAGAAATAAAGTGAGAAACATGAGTGGAGTCTTTGAAGGAGTAACAGGTAGATGGTTTCAAATGGAGAACTTGCAATGTGGTTAGATACACAAAAACATTTAACTCTCAAAGGCTGCTGCAACTACAAGGATAATAGCAAGCATCAATACTAAGTGGCTAATTAGGAATATAAGTAGAGGCTGGTGTGTGAACAAGATAATAAGAGAAGAAGGGAGATGGACTCTTTGGGATTGAAGAATGGTGTATAAGGAGTTTGCAAGTTAAATATTGATTAGGAGTTTGGTGTAGAGGACAAATAGGCGTGCAATGGAAGCTATATGCTTGTGATATTCCAATTGAAGGAGCTGCGTGAATTGAGGCCAAGCTAGTAGAACCGTGAACTAACAATAGTTATAGATCTTATAATTTGTGTAACTGATCCAGATTAGTAGTTAAATAGGTGAATTGAGAAGGTGTAGAGTTAAATGCCTTTATTTTGTTAACGGTTTCTTGTTGTAATATTGAGG
>JASCZI010151099.1:116094-141629 GCA_036250425.1 Stylosanthes scabra | reverse complement strand
ACTTCTGGGTTGGTAATGCAACTTTTGGCTGGGTCAAAGATCATTGAAGTGGACAACAATGTACGAGAGGACCGAGCTCTCTTGTAAGTTTTGTTGGATCTTTTGTACTTACATTTAAAGCCTTGTCATTTCCGATGACAGTTTCCATTTGCCATTGATCACATTGTTTTATTGTTATATTAAATGAAGAATGTTCTGTAATTCTGTGTTATATATTATATAATTGTATGGTGGCTGGTATTTCTTATTAAGGTTTGCACAAATCCAGGGTGACAAAGTTACCTTCTTTTTTTCTAATCTAGGAATGGAGCCCAAAAGCTGCTTGGTATCTTGATCGCTGTTGGTGAGGCGGTTGCCTACGTTCTTTCTGGGATGTATGGAAGTGTGGGGCAACTTGGGGTTGGAAATGCCATCCTCATCATCCTTCAGCTCTGTTTTGCTGGCATAATTGTGATATGTCTTGATGAGCTTCTTCAAAAAGGATATGGTCTGGGGTCTGGAATTTCCTTATTCATAGCAACCAATATTTGGTATGATTCATACTATTGGCTAATAAGATAAAGCTATTGCCATTTGTCTATGCAAATATATCTTATAGCAACTATTAATTAGGCTATCTGACCTTTTATAAAAAAACTTACAAGTTATCTTTTTTCTTTTCTAGTGAAAATATCATTTGGAAGGCATTTAGTCCCACCACCATTAACAGTGGACGTGGAGCTGAATTTGAGGGAGCTGTTATTGCTCTGTTCCACTTGTTGATAACTAGAACAGACAAAGTCCGAGCTCTTCGGGAGGCATTTTACCGGCAGAATCTTCCCAATGTAACAAATCTGCTTGCCACAGTCTTGATCTTCCTGATTGTGATATACTTCCAAGGTTTCCGGGTGGTATTGCCTGTAAGGTCAAAGAATGCCCGTGGACAGCAGGGCTCATACCCTATCAAACTGTTTTATACCTCCAACATGCCCATTATTCTTCAGTCTGCCCTTGTTTCTAATCTCTACTTCATCTCCCAGGTAATTATAGGTTTGTGATAGTGCATATTGCTCCCCGAGCTTAACATTTTTGCATTTTCTGTTTTTGATATAATTTTATTGGAATTGTTCAGCTGCTTCATCGCAAGTACAGTGGAAACTTCTTCGTCAATCTTTTGGGAAAATGGAAGGAATCTGAATATGGTGGTGGTCAGTCTATTCCCGTTGGTGGTATTGCATACTACATCACTGCACCATCCAGGTGAGGGAGAAAATCTTACAGTTATAATATTAATTATCCAAGTTCCTTTGTGACCTTGTTTAATATACTAATATATGATTTAAACCTTGGCAACCGTATACCTTTTGCAGCTTAGCTGATATGGCAGCGAATCCTTTCCATGCTTTGTTCTATCTTGTATTTATGCTATCAGCTTGTGCCTTGTTCTCCAAAACTTGGATTGAAGTCTCTGGTTCATCTGCTAGAGATGTTGCTAAGCAGCTAAAGGTATTGACTGAGCATTCCCATTCCAAATTCCAAATATATCTTTATATATTTTTCCTTGCTCCTCCCTATTAATTCATTTGCTATATATACACAAGTGTCCAAGCAACTATATATTATTTTTAGCTTTAAGCTAACTGTTATTATTTCTCTTTCCAAGTTTTGGTCCATTAAGATTGCTAATTGACCTTACAAGTTATTATAATCACAAATCTTACATTTGATATGGTCATGATATACTCTGGTCAAGACATGCAATTTGATAAGTAATTTAGAACTTGCTACCCTAGGGAAGTGGAAAATCTATATGTTTGCTTATCCTTTTAATGTCTTCTCTTATCTTTCCTACAATAAGACATTGTTTCAAGCTTGAGACTTGTGGTTAATGGTTTGACAACCTTATGTGATTTGAAAATCAAATTCTACCGTGATGACTATTGTCGTACTCTATTTTATCATATGTAGTTCCTGCTTTCATCTTCATATTAAACTCCATAACATATTTTTGAATTTTCAGGAACAACAAATGGTGATGCCCGGACACCGTGAGTCGAATCTGCAGAAAGAGCTGAACAGATACATTCCAACCGCTGCAGCTTTTGGAGGCATGTGTATTGGTGCGCTAACAGTGTTGGCAGATTTCATGGGAGCAATTGGATCAGGGACAGGAATCTTGCTTGCCGTAACAATCATCTATCAGTACTTCGAGACATTTGAGAAGGAAAGAGCCAGCGAACTTGGGTTCTTCGGTTTCTAAGCACACATGGCGATCACTGTAGGTGTCATCATCATTAACAAACACTCCGTCACCGACAGTTTTGTTGTATTGAGGGATCAGTGTCCTCGTAGGTTTCATCTAACATACCATGAGAGGAGGACTTAGAGTAGTGTGTTATCATGTTTGTTTTTTAATTAAGGAAGTATGAAGTAGTTTATCAATATAAACACTTTTTTGGTTTCCCTGAATATACTTATCAAAATTTATGCAATCCTTACATCACGAGTTTTTTAGTACCAAGGTTTGAATTATGATCTCTCGTCAAGTATCCAAAGTCCTCACGACTGATTCAAACCAGAACATGATGAATGAGAATGAGGAGAAAGTTTGTGCTCAAGAATCATATACTTGTGAGTTGTGAGCAAAGGGTTACAAACTTACAATGGTGAATCTCAGTTAGTTGGGCTATGACTACTGCTATTTATAGTAACTTGTTGACAAATCATTAACACGAGTTATGACTACAACAGAATTGGCACAAAAGAGAGAACTCATCATTCCAGTTAGTTAGTTGAGCTAGGCAGTAACAATCAATCAGTACGGTTTATATGTGGATCTGAATCTCTTTAGTCACGGAAAGAAGTCCATGTGTCTACTTTTAAATAAAATTCCGAATTTATTACTTGTTGTACCCTTAATTTGATCATGTTGTATACCCCTTTAAGCATGGGCTAACTAAATTTGTTAATGAATCAAAGTTGCTATCAGTTGTATCATATGTACTGATTAATGGAGATATGAAGTACTTGGTATGATAAAAGTGGGTTTTGGCAATTGCCTGAGTTGAGTTATTCTTTATATATATTTGCCTTTTGGTTGGAGGATTGAGCTCTCTAAAATCTCTACTTCTCTTTGTAAATTCAAGTTACCAAAAAAGTCCTTTTTATTTGATAAGGAAGCTTAAAGGATACTTCTAGGAAGCACGTTAAACTGCCTGTAGGCTGTAGCTGTAGATATTGCTGAACAATCGTGTTTGGATAATTTGGTTTAAGCAACCGATAGATACACTTTACCTATTGCAAGTTCTTTGTAAACTGTCCCCTTTTAACTTAACTAGTTGCATGATTGGTTTGGGCAATCTGTTTGGATACTTTGCACAATCACATGGATGATGGCTATTAACTTATTATGATGTTCGAAAGCTTCTTATAATCTTATACAATCATTCATCTACTTGATGCATTATATTTTCCTTCTATCATACTCTAACCTTTCAATACATAGCATCGTCCTAGAATGTATAGTCCCTTTCTTATGATCATGATCAACGAACCACTTCTGTCCCCTTGGATTATTATTACTTGAAGACTATATAAACTTGAAGCTCATCGATTTTTAAAAAAATGCTACATGTGCACAAAAAATAAGCTACTAAATCAATCATTATTTGTTTTTATATATATATATATATATATATATTATTTAAATTATTTTTTATATATATTTTATATTTCAATATGTATTTTATATCTTTCGCTAATTTTAAAGTTAATTTCTTTATGTACACCTCACATAGTTTATCAATTAATTGGTAGTTAACCCAACACCTCACGTTTTGATAACAAGTACACAACTTCAACCCTATAATCAATCACTCATATGAAGTTGGATAATATTTGTCCAAGGTTCCAAGACATATCCAAGGTAACCAAGTATTCAAGTACCCGATAACTTGAGAATTCACCTTCAAACTAAGCATTGATATATATATATATATATATATTAATAAAAAAAAAGCATTGATACGGCCAACTCTATATTTTGATTATTTTCACCTAATTTATTGCATGGATCAAGACAAATTTTTTTTTTGTGTAATAAACTAATTATTTAAATGCAATAAACTAAATTTTTTCACCTAATTTTTTTGTGTAATATTTTTTTTTTAATAATAACGTGTAATAAACAACATTAAATAATTAGTTTTTTTACATTTATTTTGTATTTTAGTTTATATCAGTACATTTTTTTTATTAAAACTATTTGCCTCCTACTCCTAGTGTCGTTAGATAGTAAATCTGACAGAATGAAGCGAGTTTCTTTTAATTTGTAAAGGTATAGAAATTTATGAATGCCTATTAACAAATGTTCTATTGCATCAATAACGAAAATTGTACCCACGTTTTTTTAAAGTTGGAATAATAAAAAAATGATAAATTATATCCATTCATTTCTAAATAAGTGGATAAATTATCCCATACAAAGTATCAAATTCTAATTGATTAATTTGAGATATATAACTTTAATTAGAGTTAATATTTTAACTATAATGAAATAAGTTTCTCAATAATTCTACACAAACAAGTATTTTAACAACCAAGTCCAAATCAAACTATTTTTTCACACGCTAAGAAAACGAGTTTTTCGTTCTCTACTTAACCGTGACTTTCTTTCTTCGAGGAGGAGGAGGAGGAGGAGGAGGGGGAGGAGAAGGAGAAGGAGGAGAAGATGAAAGATGAGGAAGAAGAAGATTACAAAGATGGTGGCAATAACGACGATGATAGCGACGCAGCGATGACCACTATATAGGCGGCAATAACGACAACACAGTAGCAATAGAAGGAGGAAGGAAGAGGAGGAGAAGTTGCAGAAACAGGAAGCAGGCATTTTAACACAAAAATAGGGAAAAGGACGTGTTTTCACGCGCTGTTGTGAGAATGTGTTTGAAATACTTAGTTGGACTTAATTGATGAAATTGCTTAAATATATCATTACTGTAAATTTATAATTAAGTAATAATAGACAAACTTCTATATAATTTTTAAAAATTTTAAAACCACCTCATTCCAACCTAGCGACAATAAAAAAATGGACGCCATAATTTAGTTTTGTAATTAAGGTGGAAGCTCATAATTTGTGAAATCCTAGTGTTCTACTAGGGTTTTCTCTTGTGCCCTATTAGGATTTCTTTTGCTCTAGTATTCTACTAGAGTTTTCTTTTGTGCCCTATTAGGATTTTTTCTTGTGCTCTAGTGTTCTGCTAGAGTTTTCTTTTGTGCCCTATCAAGGTTTTTCCTTCTGCCTTAATAGGATTCTTCTGGTGTTCTGTTAAAATTTTCTCTTGTTCAGTACTTTGAAGATATTAGAGAAAGAGTGGAGATTTGTGTTGAATAGGTTTATTAGAAGACTCTTTGCCGATCTGTTGCATCTTCGACAATGGAAGCTGATTTCAAGATAATTACTGAGGTGGAAGGCACGTGTTCAAAATTACCTAAGAGTATTTTGCAGGAATTGTTTGGAGAGACCCCTGACCTTCCATAAACTGAAAGAATTTGTATATCCTACTCTCCCGAGAATTGTTTTATCTGTGAAACTAACAATCAATCTCGAATGGTGGAATTTAAATTAAGATCTTATGGTTTCTATATAATCTTACGGGTACTATGGTCTACGGAAAATCCATGACTGTCTCCCAGTGCGCCAACATATCTTCGAAACCGCATCTTCTCCAAATAATTTTTGCCTCTGCCGTTGAAATCAACATTAAGTTTCAAAGATACCACCTTTTTTTTGTTTTTTAGTATCTTTCTCTTTAAGTTTATTTGATATTTACATCTTTAATTCCCGTGGAGATCCCACTTTCTTTTGCTTTGGTTGTCCAAGTTGGACACAACTCATATGTATTCATTTTTTCTATACAGTGAAATAAAATACAACTGCCTTTGATAAAAAAAAAAACAAGCGACAATCAATTAATAATTTAATTAATTTATTAAGGGAACATTAATAATTTAAGAAATCAATTACATTTTTTTCAGCTAACATGAGTACTCTTTTAATTGTAAATTTTAAACCTTAAATTGCACATCATAAATTTGTATCTTAAATTTTAATATAAAATCATAAATCTTAAGAAAATGAGGAATAAAGAAAAGTAATTTCGCAAATACGAAAAGTTAACTAATATTAATTTTCAAAATTCAGCTATATTATATACTTTCTCACTTCTCCATTAAGTCATTAATAACGTTAGAGCACTTATTAAAAAACATAATATTGTCTATTGTGTAAATTATACAACTGATTATATATAATAAAGTAAAAGTTTAAACTAAAATGAATTTTTTGGCATAAGTCTCGAATAAAGACAATATTGCTGTTAGAAAAGCATGGCTTATATAACCTAGCTAGCTATCCAACGAACATGTTGATGATGATAATGCACAACAAATATTTGGTAGAGTACATCGTAAAGCACCCAATTTGTGCAGAGAATCCAATAGACTTTGTGTTTTGGGTCCTATAATATAACTTTGGATTCTGCAATTTTCTTTCCGTTACTGTATATGCATTTTGTGCTTTGAGTTTTATTTGACCCTAGTGCATACAGGCAGCTTTATATGATTGTGAAAGTATAATATGATTCATGATGGATACAATAATTATTTATCACATAAAAAATGTAATGTTTTATTGAAAATAAAAAATTAGTGATATAGATTAAATATGAGTCATATATTTAGAATATTTTATATAAGTCCATCATAAACCCGGTCCATAATAGACATTTGCCTGCATTCAATCATCCATTCTTCATGCTATGAATTATTAACTAAATTCCCCCTTTAGTTCCTGAAATTTCATTGTTTTATTAAAATCATTCTTCAAATTTATTTTAGATCTATTTAATAGAAATATATTTCATTTTAGTTTCTAACATAACTTTCATCAATCATAGTACCATGTTGATATAAATAAGGGAAGATCTTTGATGAAAATATCAATGTGTCTTCTAGTGAAGATATTGAATCTTAACCATTGATTTGTGCTATTAAAATCAGATGTGTAATTAATGCCATCATTATAAAAGAGATAAAATTTCTAAATATAATATTGTTTCAAAGTTTTCTACGAAATATCCCTTGAACCGATGTTGTTTTACTCCAATTTGAATATCAATAAAAAAAAAATCATCTTAGGTATATACAATGGCGGCCGTCTATTTATATCAACATAGCATTAACATTCATATGGTTGTCTCAGATACTAAATTGCGATATATTTTTAAGCTTAGACAATTAAATATAGTTAAAATAAATTTCCAAAATTATTTTAGTAAAAGAATAATGGAAATTCAGTAATCAAATTAAAAATTAACTCATAAATTATTACTCCCTTTTACTCTTTAACTTAATTTAATTGTTGGGACCAAATTTTGTGTATAACCAAAACCTATATATCTACATATCTCTTCAATATAACTATAATTCATAGTAAATATCCAATAAGCCCCTATTCATCTCACAAAAGATAATTTATACTCCCTCCATTTTATTTTAATTGTCCAATTTATTTTTTTTCTTGTTTTAAATTATTTGTCCATTTTATAATTTCAAGATGTATTTAATTAAAATTTTCCTATTTCAATAAATAATTAAATAATTTTTAATACGCATCCATCCTAGCTAATCAAATTTATTTTAATAGTTATTAATAAAGAAAGAAAAAAGAATTTAATGCATAATAATAAGGTTATTGTTATAATTTTAATATTAGTTTTTAGACTTTGAATGCAATTTAATAATTACTTTAATTAGTGTGCAAAACTCAAATTGGACAATTAAAATAAAATTGAGGAAGTATATAACAATACACATGCACACCGTGTTTATTTTGATACTAACACATAAACACAAAAATACAAAATTATATTTAATAGATAAAACAAAGATAAAAGACAAAAGAAAGACATGATTTTTTTCATTTTATTTTCACTATCAATTATTCATAATGCCTTTTATAACCTTTTATACTTTGACAATATATACCGTAAAATAGTTACCAAAAAAAAAAACCGTAAAATGCCTTAAATTTCATCATAAATTTCACTTTTAAAATACAAGGTGAAATGCCTACTGTATACTTGTTTGGAGTTATCACCTGCCATGCTTCTCAAACCAATCGCCCTTAACACGTTTTATCAGCAATAATGCGGAAATATAGCTCTAATACCAATAATCCAATCAATTATCACTTGAATATGTTAAGTATTTTAAAAAAAAAAACTAACAAAAACCCTAAAAAAAAGTTTGTGTCTTTTAATTCAGGGAATCTTCTTTGATGGTGAAAGTATAATTTGGTCCATGATGAACATGATAGCTATTTACCACATAAAAATATAATGGTTTATTGGAAATAAAAAACTAATAATAAAGAATGAATATGAGCCACATATTTAGAATATTTTATCTGGGTCCATCATAAATTCGGTCCATAATAAACATTTTCTTAATTCAAATTAAAACTTGTAGGGGAAGCGAAAACAATAAAAAAAAAATTTTTGGATTATCTTTTTGCTAGAAAAGAGATAGAAGATACTCCTTTGCTGATAGCCAAAGGAGGGACGGGGCAATGTTACCTTGAAATGACTGGTGGGTACAGTGGAGATGAAAAGAAAACTAAGTTATATTAAATAAATTTAAAAATATATTTAAAAATTTAATAATTATCACAAAGTAATTATGGGATCATGTTTAAAATTATTTTTTTATGCTCATATGAAATACTCAAATTAATTGTGCTAGTTGAAGACAGACTCCAAAAGTCCTTACTGAAAGTTTGCCACCAAAGTTCCTTAATGGCAAAGGGTGTTAGTAGTGTAATTGCACGCATTAATATCGTACTCTGTTAATCACATCTCATAGCACAAGTGATAAGTGATTTGGATTACTTAAAAAGCACTCGATATGGCGTAATGAATTAGTCTGGACTTGTCAAACCTAGGATACCCTCGTATAAAAAAAAAATATTGTACTCTAGTCTTTGAACTGCCAAAAAATTACGGTTAAAAAATACGAGTACTAAGTTATCCAAATTCCAAACGTTTGCTTAGTAGCTATGGAATCGGTGCTTAATGATTATTGAAGAAGCATCCTAATTATATCGTATCGTACCATTATTATATTTTATGTTTTGCAACTTCCACCCATGTAGAAGGACATATAATTAATATTCAATGTCTTTAAACATAAAAATAATCTTTCCTCCTTTTATATATTTTATTCGTCTTCTCACACAATATTTTTTTAGGGATTTGAATATTTTTTTTTTGTCTATTTTCTCTCTACGCTAATTCTTTTTCAATAAAAATTAAATTATAGACCTGTCTGCCATAAAAATTATTTTGATACTATATATAAATATTAAACTAACAAAAAATTACATAAATAATTATATGTCTGATAAAAAAACTAATAAATAAGTTAAATTTGATGTGAAATTAATTATATAAATATAAGAATTAATTTTGTTTCTCATCAATCTGATGCAAAGGAAGACTTTTGTTTTTGTTCTTTTTCATAAAAAAGAATGAATTTACATATTGTATGCATCATGCTGCTCTGTCACGTAATTTTCATCTGGAATTTTGGAATATTATTATTTGTTATAATATTGTGCACATGCATGCTATGCGTTTGTCTTTCATTTATGGCTTCACTTTACTCTTAAAAGGACAAGAGAATCATGGCTACGCTCTGCAGAAACCCTCTCACTCGCATGCATTTAACAGTTAGAACATGCATGCAATTTTCAGCTATTATATGTAGATTAACAATATAATAAATAAACTTGTGTTAGTCGAATAGTGGCCTCATCTCATTCATGCATTTAAATAAGTTTGGAATTTGAATTTCGTTTGGTATAGGTAATAATGTCAGTGATTTAGGACAAACTCTTAAATAAAATTTTGACTACGATAAAATAATTACTGACTTATCAAATTGAGAGATACAATGAAAAATAAAACTCTATTAAACCTTAAATAATATATCGTCAGTTTAGAGTTCAAGCTCTATAGACAAGTGTCCTCTCGCATCAATAACGAAAATTAATTACTAAATAGTTATTGATATAAAATATATATTAGAAAATAAAATATATATTAAAAATAAATTAAATAATATATGTAATTATTTTTTGCATGGCTATAACATATTTTTCAAGGAAAATTGTACCCAGGTTTTTTCTTTGCAAGGTGCGTGAACCCATTTCTTAATTACAAGTATATCAAGTTACCAACTTTCATTAGTTATATACTTGTGAATTTAATTTTAATCTACTGTTGGTGTAAAAATATTTTATACGTATATTCAATCATACATAATATCATGTCTGCAAAAGTAATTTTTTTTTCATTAATTCCATGATTAGTTACTCAAAAGAACGATTATGATTGTATGATTGTGTGAAACGTTTACACTATTGGTACATCAAAATTGAACTCTTATATATACTCGATAAAAAAATATTTTGGAGATTAAAAATCTATCTAAAATAATCTAAAATTATTTTATTTGATATTCCTTAATTTTTATTGAAATTATTAGATAATATTAAATGTAATAAATCTATAACTACATATATTATATACATAATTGATGATTATGAAGCAATTTTCATGTAATATTAAATATAATAATTTCTACTTAAATAAAAAACATGTATAAATTAAACTAAACACAACCTAATAATTATTTTGTTATATTGTATTTCCTGTTTTCTCTTGTACCCTATTAGGGTTTTCTCTTGTGCTATAGTGTTCTGCTAGAGTTTTATTTTGTGCCCTATTAGGGTTTTCTCTTATGCCCTAATAGGTTTTTTCTGGTGTTTTGTTAGAATTTTCTCTTGTTCATTTGGAGTACCCAGAAGATATTAGAAAATGAGTGAAGATTTGTGTTGAATAAGCTTATTAGAAGACTTTTTGCCGATTAATCTGTTGGATCTTGGACAATGGAGGCTGATTTCAAGATAATTTGGAGCCAACCTAATGAATTTTCTGCAATGTCCTTCACATAAGAGTATTTTGCAGGAATTGTTAGGGTTTGGAGAGACCCCTAACCTTCCATAAACTGAAAGGATTTGTATATCCTACTCTCCCGAGAATGGTTTTATCTGTGAAACCAACAATCAATCTCGAATGGTGGAATTTAAATTGAGATCCTGTGGTTTCTATATAATCTTACGGGTACTATGGTCTACGGAAAAAAATATCCACGACTGTCTCCCAGTGCGCTAACATATCTTCGAAGCCGCATCTTCTCCAAATAATTTTTGCCTCCGTTGAGATCAACATTGAATTTCAAAGATATCACCTTTCTTTATTTATTTTAATATATTTTTCTATAAGTTTATTTGATATTTATATCTTTAATTATGTGGAGATCTCACTTTTTTTTGCTTTTGATTGTCCAAGTTGGACCCAACTCTTATGTATTTATTTTTTTTATTCAGTGAAATGAAATACAACTGCCTTTGATAAGCTTTAGTAGCTCATGTGACATTTTTTTCTTCTCGTTATAAGAGGTTTAGGTTCGATCAGCCTCACCTAAAACACAAAAAATAATGTTCATGTCCAAATATTCTACTATTATTATTGTATTAGATTAGATATTAGATTAGATAGATCACGCGGCACATTAAAATTGATAGATTGTGAAGGAATTTGCATGTTAAAAAAAATCCAGTAATCTGAATTAATAGATAAGCGTGTACAAAAAATATATATCAATTAATTATTGTCGTGATGATGATAAAAAATAAATTAACCATTTTGATTACGTTACAGTAACATTCTTGGTTTCCTATAAAAAAAAATACTACAGAATCAATATTAGGGAGCTACTAGAAAGTCATTAGGAAGCCAATAATTAAGTTATTATCTAAAATTAAAAAAATTATCATTCAAACAAAATAAAAATATCACCCACATAATATAAGAGTTCTCATCCGTAACTCATTTATATATATATTGACTTTTTATTGGTCACTATATGTTGGCTCCTTAATTTTTTCTCTATATAATCATGCTAGGTAGCTAATAAAAATTCAGTTAATATCATCCAATAATTTAAAGGGTAAAGTATCGTTTTCGTCCCTAACGTTTGTGGTAAGTCCTAAAAATGTCCCTAACGTTTAAACGTCCTATTTGTGTCCCTAACGTTTTGAAACCGTATCAATTTTATCCCACCATCAAGTAATGCTAAAAATTACTAACAAAATCATATATGTAGATATTGGTTTACAAGACCAAACTATTATAAGTGACATATCTATTTCATTCGTACCTATTGTTATTTCTCAAGGTGTATGAATATAACACAAATACCAAAATGAGAAAAACACATAACATTTTTTCTTGCACACTCAAACCTTATAATTTTTTAGTTGTTCAAGTGTGATTGTGGTAAAAATTGCATTAGAAAGCTGCTGGTTAATTAATTTTGCATTTGGAAGAGTAGATTATTAGGATTTATTTTAATAGAGTTGATGATGGAACAAGATTAATACAATTTCAAAACGTTAGGGACACAAATAGGACGTTTTAAACGTTAGGAACATCTTCAGGACTTAGCCCAAACGTTAGGGACGAAAACAATATTTACCCTAATTTAAATTAGATGTTCTATTTTTTTATGTTTCGGATGTTCTATTTTTAAGTTTCGGACGTTCTGTTTTTAAAAAAAATATAAAATTGGCTGAAATTGCTTTAGATTTTGGATGTTTTATAGCTTTTATTGTGGATGTTCTATTAACTAATTTATTGATTAGAAAATTAATGATTGTATATACTTTTCCTTTTATCTTTAACCCTATATTATAATTGCGTTCTTTGTAATGGCCTCTTGGTATGGACCTAGCTCGGATTGATATTTCAAGATGAAAAGAAAACACACTTGGATAAAAATCTTGCTCGTGCGAGGTGTAAATTGGGCTTATTTTTTCAATTGAAACGATTATATATTATTAATAGAGAGCCAATGCACTGTACATATTTAATTTTTATATTTATTTTGTTTTTTAGCCACAGTTTAAATTGCGGCAAAGTTTTACCTTTCTGATATAGTATTTAACAAAGAAAATGTTGTGTTTTTGGGTTTTTTTTTATATATATTTCAATTAATATTAGTCACTTTTCATTTTCTTTAACTAAGTATTTGTCACGTAATGTTGCTAGATAGTAAAAATATTTCTTTTGATGGTGAAGAGATTTATAAAATTGTCTACTAATAAATAAAAACAATACTACTACACATCCAAGCAATTACCCTAATTAAGTCTAACTAAGTTTTTCTCTCCCACTCTCACTCTCGCTGTCATTGTGGTCGTCATCATCGCTGTTATTATCATCGTTCTCCACCGCTTCTTCATGTGTTGAAGAGAAGAAGAAGAAAAAATCGCAGTAACACAAGGGGAAAGCGCACATGTGGGAGAGGAGCTTGGTTGGAAAAATCACTTGGTTGTGTATAATTATTGAAATAAAAATATTACTTATATAAAAAAAGTTGGTTACTACTAAATCAACTAGAATAATGTTATTGTTACAATTTTTTTAATAGACAATAAATTTATATTCATATAAAAATATAATTATTATTTATTAAATATATTTTTAATAGATGGATCATAAAATATAATTAACACATTAAAAATTATATTTTATATAAATATCAATTTAGTGTATATTAAAAAGTTTAGCTTTAGAAAGATTGGATCAACTATATATATTCTCTGTGAATGCCGAAATTGTACTCACGTTTTTCTCCCATAAGGTGTGAACTCATTTCTTAATTACAAGTATACCAACTTTCATCGATTACACGATTACACACTTACACCACATGTATATTGAAATATTACGACGACAAAAACAGAGAAAAGGTTTTGCACACAAAGTTGGAATCATGAAAAAGATTCCTTCTAATATGTTTTACTTTTTCTTAAATAAAAATATTATGCTAAGACACTACACGGTCCAAAATCTGGCTCTGATCCAAAGTATATTTTGTCTAATTCAGAACCCAATTTAGGTTATGGAAATATATAATTTAAATGAAATTCGTTATATAATATTTTATTTTTATATTATATAGTTTTTACTGTATAATAATTTATTTTAATACAAAAGTATATAAGATTTATTAAATTTAATCTTTTTAAAGTAAAATTTTACTGATATATTATATAAAATTTTACAAAACTATATACACTATTTAAGTTTACGGAGACAACACTTAATAGTTCATAGTAGTCAATATTTTTTTCTCTCTTTTTCTTTTCTTTTTCAGTCCTACAAATAACTTATAATTTGACTTTTTTTTCTGTCTTTTTTTTTTTTTAGTCCTACAAGTAATTTTTAATTTGATTTATTGACTTTCTATTAACTTTTTAACGTTAGATTCGTAGCCCTATTCTTGGATCGACTTGATATAACCAAATTATTTCAAGTCAAATTTAGGCTCACTGCCTTATTAAAATCGGGTCTAATTAAATCTGATATGACGCAGTTTATATGCAACTTACTATAAATCCCTATTGCATGTACGTTTTGGCAGGGATGGGAGGGTTGACCCTTAATATATTTTTATAAATTATATATAAAGTTTAGTTTAATCCTCTAAAATTTTTATTTTAATCTTCTTTTAATATGAAATTTAATTTTTTTTCTCTTTAATATTTGCTCTAGCTCTATCCATGTGTTATGTGACTCTAACCATAGAAATCAACTAAATTAACTAAATTGGAAAAATTAAAAATTTAGAATGCATTTCAATTGCTCAATTATGTATAGTAATTTAGTAATTTTAATAATTAATTTCAGTTATAAAATTATTATCAAATATATTCCAAATTGTCATACACGATTAAGCACCTCAAATGTTTTTAATAATTTAATATTTACTCCCCCGAATCAAAAGTTGGCAGCTAGTAGGCAAATCCCAGACCAAGCATGAGAAGGAAACTAAAACTCAAATAATCAATAAACAAAGAAACTATATAAAATCTTTGTTTCCAACCTTGAAAATAACAATTATTTGTAAAATATAAAGACGGCAAAGTTTTGGTTAAGCAAGTAAACTACAAGTTTGCCGTGTCAATTTTGCTTTAGTCCAATAAATAAACTAATGTAATATATGAAAAGCCACACATCAAATAAACAGCACGGCTGGGTGTCATTTAAAAAAAATTAAGATTATATTTAAAAAAGAGAGACACGAGAGTTTGTATATATTAGCCCAAAAGAAAAAATGATAAAGTGCATAAAAGGAAAACTTTTAAAGAAATTTAAGACTTTAATTTAATAAAATTCAGTTAATGTATGTGGAAGAGATAAACAAAATAAACTTATGATAAAAAAATATAAAAATATTCAATATTTAAACACGTCAGAAGGGTTTTCGTCCTCTCCCATAAGAATCTTCCGAGGAGGAGTTCCCTTCCGACGTGCTGCTGTGCCGACGTCTATATCGGGGTGGGGAAAGTGGTCGCCTCCTCGGGGGAGCGCGAGACCTAAAACGGGAACGATGTTTGGGAGGCATCCGCCCCGTGATTTCAGATTTCGCGTGGTATATCGGAGTTCCGCCTTCTCTCTTTTAAGTTGCTAAACCACATGCTCCATCGATTGCATACGATGTCTTAATTCCTGAGTGATGCGCGACTCGTCGGTGCCGATTCCTCTTAATGGTCTAGGAGCGGGGCCACTCGGATCGAGTCTGTCGAGAGCACTCGAGTTTTTGCTGACGGGAATGTGAGGTTGTCCGTTTTGGACATCCTCCAAATCCACATTGGCATCGTCAGTTTCGGTGGCACCGTTTGCTGTAGCATTGAGGTTCAGTCCTTCCTGCTGTCCGGGTTGTTGGTTTTGGCGTTGCTCATCGCCAGAATGGTCGGCGTATGGCACACCTTCCTCGTCTTGGTTCACCATTGTTGATCACATTAAAGTTGTTCCCCACAGACAGCGCCAATGTACAGGATGTACCTTCAAGAGATTAGGACAACCGACGTGATCGGCAATACCAAGAAGAAGATTGGTAATTTATGTAAGTGGTTGAAGGTATGTCAATAGAGCTTCGCTAATAAGGTTTAGGAAGCACTCTTGATACAACTATTGAGTGAAGGTTTAGGGTGGGTTTGGTAAAACTTTTCGGTCAAGTGCTCTTGCTCTAAAAAAGTAGGAGCCATCTTTTTGCGTTTGGTAACTCAAAAAACAAATGAGCTTTTGCTCCCGGCTTTTGAGAGTCGGGGGTACTTTTGAGAGCCCGCGAGAGTAGCTTTTCAAAGCTGGCTCTGGCTCCTCAAAAAGCAAAATGACAAATTAACCTTCTATTTTAATAAAAAATCAATTTTTTCCTCAATTAATTATATTTAATTTTATATTAATGCATGACATACTAACAAAAAGGTTGTAGTAATTTATTACTTTGAGAGCAACTATCAATTATATTTACAAAACTCAATATGTGTGACTTCTGCTTATTGAGAGCAATTTTGAGTTATTTTACCAAACGGTCATCTTGTGACTCTCCGTCAGCCGCTTTTTAAGAACACAAAGAGCTCGGCCGCTTTTTGAGAGCCACAGCATTACCAAATCGAGCCTTAGAATGACGTACCTGAGGGTAGACTTGATCGTCCCTTTTTATACCCTCGTAGTTTCTATTATTTAGAGAGTAAATCCGTCTAGGATTATGTATTAATATGACCTGATTTGGTGGTAAATCTGCATAGAATCAATTGTAAATCCGTGCGGAATTGACTTGGATACGATCTTATTTGGTATAGATTTGGCAAACAGCTCGTATCCAAACCTTTAAATGTAAAGGATTTGGGTCCTTCACAGTGATAGGCATGTCCAAGCGAGGCCCATCATGGAATTTGGGTTATTCGGGCCCAATATCCGAAACATATATCATAGATGGAATTTTTTTATACAATAAAATAAATTTAATATTTACATACATATATATCATTTTAATTTTATTTTTGTATTTTTATACCTTGTTTGGAAAATAAGCTCTGCATGATAGGATAATTATGAATGGTAGATGTCAGTAAGAATATATATCTCAATTAAAAATTTGATTAAAAGAATAGTTATTTACCATAAATTCAATCCACAATGTCCTTGCGGTAAAGTAACTACCAATAACATATTTATTCTCTTCAACTATGGTAAAGAGATGACTAGTTGAGAGATTAGATTTTTTAGGAATAAAACCAAGAACTTGCTGCAGGTTTTCTGTAATGTGCAGCAGGTCTTCAAACACGATAAGGAGTTTGTGGCTAAAGAATGGTGGGAGGAGCTTGCTAAAGACGGAAGGAATAGATGGATAAAATGGGAGAGCAATGAATTAATGTGAAAAACAAGGTGTCAACACTGTATCCGAGGAACGCACAAGCAACAATTAAGGTCAAAGGGTAATGCGTTACAATAGATAATCATTTTATGGTAGCTTGATCATTTGACAGGTGCTACAATATAGGTATGTAGATACATAGTGAGGCATGATGTAATATAGTTTATATCAGCTGGAGTACTAGTCATCGTTTTCATGTTTGTTGTTAAGGGGATAGAATACTTAGTCTTGTATTTATACAATATCTAATTTTGTATTTTAGGCTAAGTATATATTCTGATATGTAATGTATTGTACTTTTAACTATTACACAATATTATTCATTTTGATATTTTCCAATTAGAGAGATATCGAAAGTGAATTTAGAGACACTTTTGAGAAATAGTTGATACACGTAGTAGATTTATAATTTAAAAAAAAAAACATATTTTGAGTTTTATCTAATAATAAAGATGCACCATAATGAAGAACAGATACTCTCTGGCCTGATTACTATCTGAATGTTGAAGAATATTCGAGTATTCAGCAGTTACATGGTGATTAGCACCAGAATCAGCATACCAAGATGCCTTAAAAGAAGCAGCTGTGTAGTAAATCTTTGGTTGGTGAAAGGATGTGTTGGGTGGTGGGGGTAGGATATTTGAGTAAGGAACTTGGATGGATGAATTCTGGGGAGGACTTTGGTAGTGAGGGTTGAACCCGTGATAACAGGTTTGCTCAGCATGACCAATTCGTCCATACAATTGACATTGTGATCGATTGTTCTGAAATCTTTCCCCCCCCCCTTCCGTTTCTAACACCAGCTCCACGATTATTTCTACCCCCTAATCCCTGCCATATGATTGGTTGGAATCCGAATTGGATTGAGCAAAGTGAGCTACAACAACTGCAGAATTCTTTTTGTTAGATTCTATTCTCAAAGCTACAAGGAAGCTCTAAGCTTCATGAATTGTGAAAGTTGTAAGACGAGATAAAACCGATGTAACATAACCATCGTATTCATCAAGAAAGCCATCAATGATGGCTTGTATGTGATCAGCTTTGGTGAAGTTATGCCTTAAGAGTGTAAAGAATCAACAAGACTACAAATTGATTGCAAAAATTCATTGATTGTACCCATTTTTTTCTGTAGCTCGGAGCTAAGTCACACTGAATCCTTGTGTTGGAAGAAGCGGTGAAAATATGATTGATCTTCTCTCACACCTTGGCAAAGCAAGAGCAGTGTACCACCTTGTTTTTGAAGGTGAGGCTCATAGAAGCATCAAGCCAGGTCATTAAGGCACAATCACTCTAAACCCAATTTACATATTTCTACAATTCTTGAAGGATCTTGGTTCTTGGAGTTGAAGCTTTCTTGGTATTGAGTGTAGATTCGGCCGAATTTGTGTCACACTTGTTGACAGATCCTAATTCAGCTTCCATTTCTGCAATTTCTTCAAACTGTGGTGGTGCTTTGTCATACGATAGATGATATTGAAACTGGAGTGAGCGTAGAGTGAGTAAAACACTCTTTTGCCATGTCGAAAAATTATTGTAAGGAGAACGAATTTGTTCTTTAGATTGCTCTGAGTAGAGACTAGCAAATCCATGGTTATTGGATCTTCAAACTCTGATTACCATGTAATGATAGTTGCATGCTCTGCAACTGAGTGATGAATACGAAGAACTAGAAGCTTCTATGAAGAAGCAAAACCAGCAACACAAAAGAGAAAACTAAAGAGAGTAAAGTAAGAGAGAAAGTAATGAATTGGAATATCGAATGAATAATATTGTGTAATAGTTGAAGTATAATACATTATATATCAGAACATATACTTAGCTTAAAATACAAGATTAGATTTTGTATAATACAAGAATACAAGACTAAGTGTTCTATAACCTTAACTTTTGTAATGTGTGATTTATTTTGGGTGGAAAATAAAATCAATCTTTTAAAAAAATAATTATTTTATTGTCCATATGTATTTGTACACGAGAGTAATGAAAATAATTTTTATATGGAAAATTTTTCCCTATAATGTTTTGAAGGTTTTTAAAATTATTACTAATATTTAATATGATTCAATTTTATTCTCATTGTTTAAAATTAGTTTTAATTTTATCTCTAATATTATTTTTTAACAGTCAATTCTTAATTAATTATATTTTTTCAAAATATTTATTAAAATATAAAATAAAAAATCCTATAATTTATTTTGACAAAGCTCCTCATTTTAAGGAAAAGGAGATAGTAGGGTAGTATGGGTCGTTTCATATCCATTAAATGATTCAATACTCGCTTTTCTTGACTATAATTCGATCTTGTCATGCTTTAGTTTTAGGCATACATTTTTCAAAATTTATGTTTTAATTTCTTTTTTGGTTCTTCCCAAAAATAGACCGTCGTTTTTTTTTTTCTTTTACCGTTTGTTTAGATTTTTAATATCAAAATGTACTTTTGCGAAAATACTGTACCATTTATTTTCAGAAAGTTATAAAAAATTATTAAAATAATGATTTTACGGAAAAATCAAATGATTTTCATTTGAAATGTCAAACATATTCGGAGATATCCCAAGGTATCCAACATATAAACATGATAATTTAACAAAGTGTCCTGCTTGATCGATTATTAATTTAAATGTAACTGCTGCTGGAATTTTTATGATACTTAAATAATATTCTTTCTTTTGGGTGATCAAATATAATTAGCATTTAAACAGTATTAACCCGACATTTATTAATTTTTTTTAAGGTTTTTTTTACTGATATAAGCATGTAAAATGCTTTTATTACCTAAATGTGCATCGTTAGTTTTATTTCTTAGAATGCGCAGGCCCAACTCGCCGGCCCTACGAGAGAGTTGGATTTTAACTCCAACTCGCCGCCGCCATGGGCGAGGTGGCCTTGCTCGGTGAAGCCCGATTTCGCTTGCGCCGGGGGAGAAGTGCAGGTTGGCAGCTGCATGCATATCTCCTGCGTCAGGGGTGAGTTGGGCTCAGCTCCAATTAAAAAGTTAGTGATGAACATGGGCGAGATGGAAGTTGTAATTCAGCTTCAATAGTGTTAGTGATATGCGTTTTACAATAAATGTGCATCCCATTTTGCATGTGTTAAAAATCAGGAAACATATATGTGTAGTTTTGCTAGAAAAATTTAGAACTATGATTTTGGTTATAAAAGTTTAACTGAAAAATCAATTTAGTCACAAACGTATTTTAAGCCAAAGATTAATCACAAACGTTATAATTTTTTTCAAAATGATCTGGATTGACATTTTTCCTCATCTTCCATTTTATGTATCACTAATTTACATGAACCAACTGCTTCTTTTTTTTTCAAACCGATTGGTTCATTAAAAACCGAACAAGGTCAATTTTTTAATAATAATATTTGTTTATTTAATTATTATTATTATTATTATTATTATTATTATCATTATCATCGCCACTGCCTTTATTTCCTTTACCACAATCAATAATACAATGCTTGAGAGAGAAAAGGAGTGAGTGAGAGAGAAACGTGATGGCACTACTTGAAGATTGTAGATCTGTTTGAAATGAATCTTGATTTGAATGCAGGTGTTTGAGCAAAACTTTTCCTCTTTTGAAATACTTATTTCTATTTCCAATCTCATTCCTAATTCTCTATCTCTTTGCAGTATATTATAATATGTACTCTATCTCTCTTCGTAGTATTATAATAAACTATGTTTAATTTATTTTCGCTTCTCCTTTATTTTTTGTAAGTAAAAACATAGTGAAACAAACGTATCTAAGAAACGACCTTCCATTTAATATTGCATTTTTTGTGTCCTTTAAATCAAATTTAATAACGTTGTCGAAATTTAATTACTGTCTCAAAAGTTACGAGCTATTCATTTCATGTTATTCGACATTTCAACGCATAAAATATTAAAATAACACGGTTAATATGTGTACCTTATTATAATCTTGGTTTTAATGTTATAGTTTAAATAACTAAAACATTAAACGTTACATGCGATTAAATTTAGTAACGCCAGTGCACTAGTTCACCAATTCTAACATATCTACACTAAATTTTTCTAGCAAAACTACACATATATGTTTCCTGATTTTTAAAACATGCAAAATGGGATGCACATTTATTGTAAAACACATATCACTAATTGAAGCTGAATTACAACTTCCATCTCGCCCATGTTCATCACTAACTTTTTAATTGGAGCTGAGCCCAACTCGCCCCAGACGCAGGAGACATGCATGCAGCTGCCAACCTGCACTTCTCCCCCGACGCAGGCAAAATGAGGCTTCACCGAGCACAAGGCCACCTCGCCCATGGCGGCGGCGAGTTGGGCTGCGCATTTTGGGAAATAAAACAAATGGTGCACATTTAGGGGATAAAAGCATTTTACATGCTTATATCAGTAAAAAAGCCAATATTTTGGCTAAACTGTTTTCTTTGGATGTAATTTCTTCTCTTATAATATTAGTGTTATATGAATTTTGTGATTTTCATAAATATAACCTTAAACTCTAATTTCATATTCAGGATGTGAGTACCAGCCAATGAAGTGCATCAAAATCATGAATTTTGGAATGAAAAATGGGTAGAAAAGAAACTAAGACAGACAATAATTCTGGAATTAAAACACACTTTTCAGAATTCCGAAGTGTTTGAGTTTGAAAACAAACGAATTACATAAAAAGAACATAAAGTCTAAAAGAAAATAACACTTGAAGATAATAAAATGAAAAAAAAAAACAGAAGAACCTACTCAGAAAACTAAACTAGAACGTAAACTCAGAAAGTCGCTCTGGTGAATGTAAGTTAAGTTTAGTGAGTCTTCGAGTATGAAATTTCCAACCCTAATCCAGTACATTCTTCTGGTAGTTATAAGCAATCCCTTCCAATCATTTTCTGCCACGTGTCAGCTTTAAAGAAAAACCGTTCCCGCCTATATAACCTTCAAGAAACCTCCAGTAACTGCTTCTGAAAATCTTGCTGCAAACTTATCTGTTTATCCTTGAAGCTTGATTTGCAACCCTAACCTGAACCAACACAAAGCCCGAACTCGATCTCGATTCTTCTTATTGCTGCAATCATTGAAGACTAAAAATTCACTAAGTTAAATTCTCTTATCCAAGCCCATCGATCTATACTAAGATCGATTATTAAATTTTGATTCTTTAATCTTCGATTTAAAATTTATTCTTGAATAACAATTAGAAATAAATAATATTTGAGTTAATTTTTTATTTATACAAAGTTAACTATTAAATATGTTTAATAATTTAATTTTTATTGTAATATAATTTTTTAAATACAAAATAAAAAATTATATAATATAATATATAACAACCTCTTTATTAATTGATGTTCAAAATATTGGGGCCAAGACCTATGCTCCCCTCTAGGTCCGTCCCTGCCTCTCTTGATTGAAATATGGTTCATCCTTTCTCCAAAAATTGAAAATAAGTTGAACAAACAAGGTTTTTTTTTTTCTCAGGAGCATCTTCAATACTTTATTTCAATTATTTTAAATTCTATAAAATATTATATGAGTATTTATAAAATCATTTATAATTTGAGATTAAAATGAGGTTTATTATTTCAATGTTTGATCTCAATTTAATTTATATTTTATTTAAATTAAAAAAATTAAACAAAAATGATTACGTACATGCCAATATTTTATTTATTTTATTAAAAAAGATATGATTTTATCTTAATGAATCGATTTTATTTCATCCATCAATTATGGTATAAAGTATCAAATTTAAATAAGTTCATTTATAAAAATAATTTTCATCACTTTTACTTATCTAATCACCCAAATTTTATTGATCAATTTGGAGTTGAAACTAGATTCAGCACCCAAAATATTGTGATTGTATTTTTATTTTTTACTTTCTTGGTAAATAAAAATAAGTATGTGGATGACTTAAATATTTGAAGTTAATTTAAATATCACACGGAGTTATTTTAAATTATTTGCACTCTAGTATAACAAAATAACAGGGTTTAGAGTATGCTGTCATGTTACCTAACAACACAAGTCAGCATTTCATTAACAATAACTGGGTCGGGTGCCAATTTAACTTATAATTTTAAATTTCAGGATGTCCTAAAATTTAAATAACTTTAAATACTAAAAGTTTTTTATTTTTTTAAAATTTTAGGGCTAAATTAAACTTTGTTCCTCAAATTTGATTAATAAAATAACTTGTACAGTTGTACGTATAGAACTGATGAAGTATGTTTTTTTTTTTTTTTTACTAGAACTTATGAAGTATGTTCTTCTATAGAAAATTTCATAATAGAGAATCAAATTCTATTTAGGACTCTAGAAAAGAAAAATCCTAGCCTTACGTAGTTATTATGTTTATCTTGAAAAGAAAATTGTGCAATTATCATGAAAAAAATAAAAAAAACAGTCAACAACAAAAGCAGGTCAAAACAATACTATTTCAGAATTCAGCATAAGTTGTACATATGGACATATGGTAGGTATATGCAATCAACGAATACTCTCAACCAATACAAAATTAGCGTGTTCCACGCGTCACACTTTCAAATCACCGGCACACGCCTCGTAAGTAAATGCGCAACACTGAATCTTTGGTCTTTAAATTTACACCGTCGATTTTCCGAAGTTCACCTGTGGGCAACGTAAGATTGGAGGATCAAAAGCACATTATAACTATTGAGTCGTGCAATGTAATAATGGTGAAATCCCAATAATGCCATCCTCTAACACGTTTAACTTGCCCACTTGCTCAAAAGAATAAAATATCTTTAACCCACTTGTTAAGGAGTAAATTTCCATGATTTGACCGATATTTAATTTATGATTAAAGAAATAATTTCTTTTAAGAGTGAAAATATCCTCTCATTTTTTGAGAGATAACAATATTACACTTTTGACCTTTTTATTTTCAAAACACATTTTTTCATCTAGTCTACCTTAAAACAAATATAATTTTCTTGAAAAATGCAGATACTTTAAAGGTGCATTTAGTTTATATTTTTATTTTCTATTTTCATTTTCAGTCTTTTTTATTTTTTGGATTTTGTGAAGAAAAAAATATAATTTTATTATTTTCACTTTTTTTCTTTTTCTTTCACAAAATTCAGAAAACAAAAAACACTGAAAATGAAAATACAAACTAAACGTACCATAAAATTTCAGCTTTTTTTAATAGTTCTTTATTAATGTTGAATTTTGAAAAATAATATTCTTCTACAAATTATAACAGTCATATTTGATAAATCAAACTAACAATAATTCTTAATAAACACAAACAACAATGATTATATTTTGTGAAATAACTTTTAAAATTAAAAAATCTAATACTAAATAAATATATAATGATAAATTTATAAACAAAAAAAGTCTAAAAATGATTTAAAAATGTGATAAAATGAATTTTGTATTTTGCAAATAATCCAAACTTTTTTAAAAAAAATTGAATAACTATTTAAAAGAACTAAAGAAGCACATAAGAAACTAGTGTGAAATTCAATATATAGATATTTTCATGTGTTAACAATTTTTGGGCCATCACAAAATACCAAATTTTAAAACACAAAGGTTTTATTTTTTAATAACATTTGCCGAAAATCATATCAAATTTTTTTCTCTAACATTTTTTAAAAACATATATCTAATATTTTATTATTTTATCAATTTTAAAGTCATTAAAAAATTTATTTATTATTTATATTTTCCAAAATTATTTTTATTATCCAAATAAGATTTCAGATACTATTTTAATTATTTACCGTTAATTTATTTTAACCAAAATCTAAAAAAGTTAGTCCACAAGGAGTAGAGACTAGAGAGGATCGAGAGTATGAACTGTGATGGGGTAAAAATGTCATATAAAATTTACAGAGAGCGACTCGGCCTTTGTGACGTTTTAAATTCCCAATGTCAAGTCAGAATTTAGGGAAAATTTTTCATAATAAAATAAAATAAAATTTTATTTTCAGAAAAAAATAAAAAAGACATTATTTTTTAAGATTTAATTTTTTTTTCAGTTGCAACATGTTCGTCCAACTATAAGGCGAACTTGGTGAAAAACGCAAGTTCACCTAAAAATAAGCGAATATAATTATTTTTGGTTTATGTTAAATATATAGCTAAATTATAGTAGCTTAATGATTTTTTTCAAGTTATC
>JASCZI010151099.1:104868-116084 GCA_036250425.1 Stylosanthes scabra | reverse complement strand
TTGTTAATTTATATTAGTATACTTAATTTATTTTAAATTAAAATAAAATTTTTATCACTTTATTTAGTGCGGATATAAATTATGCTTAGTGTATGTAAAATATATAATTAGATTATATTAGGTCAATAAATTTTTTTAAGTTTATTTATTAATTTATGTTTCTAATTTATATTAGTATTATTTTTAGATTAATAGTCTTGGTTTTCTAAAGAGAAAAGTGAAAATGTGAAAAAAAGAAAAAAAAACTATGGTCACGTATCTCAATTATGGCACAAATTTTAAAACTTTGCACCAAGTTCGCCTTACTGTTGGGTGAACATCACGTAAATTCAAAAAAATGTCACCAAGTTCGCCTAACTATTAGAGAAACTTGCGTTTTTCACCAAGTTCGCCTTATAGTTGGGCAAACATGTTGCAACTGACAAAAGAAAAAGTTAAATCTTGAGAAATAATATCTCTTTTATTTTTTTTGGAAATAAAATTTCATTTTATTTTATTATAGAAAATTTTTTCCAGAATTTAGGAATTCTTTATTTTATTTTAGAGTATACTTCTAATATTATTCCTTGATTAAAATTATTAATAGTAGGTGCTTTTTAACCATGTAACTAATACCATCATTTTAGATGATATATTTCAAATGAATTATGTCCTATTATTTTAAATAATCAGTCTTTTACTATTTTTTATGTCATTTTTGTATGTTGCAATATAATATTTTATTTGTTACTTAATATTATTGAATTAAAAATTCATAAAATTATTTATAATTTTATTAATGATAAAAATATTTTTTAAGTATTTAAAATTATGACAAAAATATTTAATTAAGATATTTTTGTTATGTTTATTACATAATAAAAGTATATTTTTATTAATTTCTAAATAATTTATAAATATTTTTATAGTTAATAAAATTATTAATTATTTTTATCAATTTTTAAACACTTCATAAACAATATTAATTTATTTAGCCTTTATTTTATTTTATTTATTTATGTATGTATGTCCATGCCCTTTTTTTTGTCATTGAATGCTTCTCTCTAATTTCTTTATGCTCTGTTCTGTTTCCATTTTCCAAGCTCTTATTCTCTTTTTTCTCTCTCTTACTAGTTCCATGAAAATCTCTCTTTTCTCTCTCTGTGTATTTATATAGATTTTTAATTTCAATTTTTCTCTGTCCTCCAGCTGTGGTATTTCTGTCCCTCAGAACCAAGGGGTAATAAAACTCCCTTCCTCACAACTCCACTACCCTCTCTTCTTCTCTTCTCCAAAGGCCAAGTTTTTCCGAACCTCAGAGGAACCATCATAGAACAAATACCACACCATCGAAGAAACAAAGCAGAAGGACCCTTTTGGTGCCATTGGAACAGAGCTTACTACAAAAACAACCACACACGCACACCAAGTGTTTGTTGGTTTGCTTCAAAGGTTATTATTTCACTCTTCAAACATCACTTCACCCCCTTCTTTGTTCTTTTTCATTTGTTGGGGTCCCTTCAATCTTCTTCACTGTCATTATTTCACAATAAATCGATGAATCCCTCACTCATGGCGTTTCTGTTCTATTTCTGAGGTGAAAGCTTGCGTTTTTGTTGACCCTTTTAGGTAGAGTTTCCATCTTTGGACAAGGGTTTCTCACTTTCTCTTATTGATGATCCTTACTTTGCTGGTGATGATCATTCCTTTATTATTATTATTTTGGGTTCCATTTTCTGGTGTTGTGTTGTTGTTTATGTTTGGAGCAAAGTCTTGTCTCTTATTAATGGTTTTCTTCTAACTTGGTTGTTCTTGGGGTGTGTTTGGTTGCAGGCAAGGTTGTGTTTGAAGAAGACTCACTACTTTGGGAGAACAACAAACATAGCCATATCTTTTAAATGTTTTCTTGAGATTTACGCTTTCACAAATGAGAAGTTGACAGTTCCATTGTTTCTCTAATTCTATTCACCCAATTTCTCGCGATATTTTATCAAAGGTGCGTTCATATTCTCGTGTATTTTGAGCTATTACAACATTTTTTGGGTTTCTCGGATTTTCACAACAATTTACTCCATTCTTTTTTTTTTTTTTGTTTTTCTTCATTCTTTTTTTTTTTCTCTGTATTCCATTTTTATAGGAAGGTAGTGGGAGCCACTCGGATGCCATACTCGATCTTATATTTTGATAAAGTGATGTCTATAAGAAAAATGAGTTATAATAAAAAAGCATTTTTTTATTTAAAATTCTCAAGTGAATATGCTTTTTGTTCATTATTTTGATAATAACATGTGATTTATTTGCCTTCTTTTTTTTTAAAAAAAATTATCTCTAATGGAAGTTTAAGTAGAAAGTTTGCAAAAGTTGATATATTTTTATAGTTCTTACTTCATTTTTTTTGGGTGACTATTTTATAGTTCTTACTTGTGTGTATTCTCTTTTATGCATGTTATGTTACAAAATTAGTGAATGTTTTTGAAGTTTTGTTGGAAGGAGTTTATAGTATTTGCAAAATTGCAATTTCTGTCTTGGGTGTATATTTTGAGCTAGCTACCTACCTACCTACCTACTTATGTTGTGCTTTTTAGAGGATTAATATAAACAAAATCATCTAGATTAGTATCTAGTAACCTTATACTAATTTTTACACACATGTTCATTTTTTTGTGTCAATGTCTAAAATAATAGTATGCTAAATATATATATATTCTCTATAATAAAGGTGAAATATAGATTTTGAAAGCTCTAGAAACTAGAGAATCTCATTTTGTATGATTTTGACTTTAAAAAAAAAATCATAGCCATGTGAATGTCTGTCACACATGGGTCTCTGAAATGACATTACTTTTGTGAAGCTATTTTGTGTGTTGTGGGTGAAATGAGAATTTATGCAAATGTTGAATTTAGGGAGAAAACAGTCAAAATTTAGAGGGTAGTGTCTAGTGTGACCTGTGTGGGGGCAACAAAGAAATGATGCTACTGTTGCAACAGTTTTTCTTATTTATTCACCATTGTTGTAGGCAGCATAGGTGCTCAGCGAGACCGTGATTTTAGTCACGGGAAACATTACTAGCCTTTGAAAGATTAATTTGTCTCTAATAAATGTTTAGTACAATCATCACTAATGTCTATGTGCCTAAACTATTGTCCCTATTTGTGCAATGGAATCTTAAAAATATTTATGTCTCACATCTTTTATGATATTTTTTCTGAAAATGTGAACCCCACCAAAGGAACCCACCATAGACCATACACTCAACACTTATATACATATATGCACAAAAAAACTATTTGATATAATTTCATTTGTGCATATTTCAGAATTTGTTTAGATTATTTTGGTATAGTTACCTAGCTTACATTGTGTGAGGCAATATATCTCATTGGAGTTACATGAAACATTTTTCTCACATGTGCTGATAAATTTTCAAAAAAATATGATGATGCTAAAGTTGGAAGTTCTTGTCAGATATTCACTTTGATTTTGGCCTATGTCTAGTACTATCTTACTTTATAGCCATAATAGTAATCTTTTTGATCTTGAATATGCAGTTACTCAGGGAATCCTATGTTCTTAAGATTCACAAGTCACAAACAATAACATGTTTACATGGAAAAAATATTGATTTTGATACATGGTTCTAATTGCAAGATTAGATTTTGTTCTTATTATATTTTTCTTTTCTAACAGTGTAAATATTTAAATTACAAATTAAAAAAAACAATGGTCAATTTTTTCTTTTATATAACAGCAATGATTAGTCACCAAAGAAAGTTGTAGTTTACCTTATTAGTATATTTATTTCATAATAGTGTGGTGGTGATTGTGTTTAATCATGATTTCTTGTTTAATAATTCATGCCAAAGAATTTCAGAAACAAACTATTTGACCTGTTACATATTTCAAATAGGGCATGATTAATTGAGTGATTGATGTTCCTACTGCACCTACGCTCCTTGTCTTAAAGGTGAGAGGGAAAGAAAAAACTAAACAAGGAATGATCAACATGTCTGTCTAATCATTCATACAGTAAAGTGTTTTAGAAATGATGATTTTGTTCCTTTTGCTGGGGGAGGATGTGATTAAATTGTTGCTTAAAGTTTAGCTTTTTCATGGTATGAAACAGTGTTCTTTGTTCTTTTGATAATGTCAAGTGACCAAATTTCAATTTTAATTGCTGATTCATCTTATAATATAGCTATAAGATGCCTAGAATTTCGTGGATAAACTACAACACTGAACTTTAATGCATCTTTAGATCTTGCCATTCATATTTTTTTTCTCCTCTTGCTTCCTATTTGTTCTTGTTTGAAACCACTTTTTGACACTTTTGATGGTAGGGATACATACATATTATATATGTATATGTATATATATAAGGGGCTTTGTGTATGAAGAACAAAAAGAAAAAATTCTCTACCACTCTATTAAAGTGTTCTCGATCTGTGTGTTAAAGCATTTTGCTTTTCTTTTTAATAGTGTGTTCACATGAACATGTTCATCATTATAACCATCATCTTTGTTAACTTTATTATCATTTGTCATTGGCTCCTTGTGAATCATACCTTTGCATATTTTGGTGCACTTTTGAATTTAACACACATCACAGTTAGTTGTTCATCTTGATTTTCAGATATTGGTGACTCTTTCTGTATATGGAATCGGTGAATCCATCCGCGGTGACCCCAAGCAAGAAGTTGGCCCGGAATTTCGCCAAGGTTCTTCATCTTAGAGCATTGATTGGGAATGTTATATCTGATGCGAATCTCAAGGATGACGGAAACATTGGGAAGGGGACGATAAATTGGCAGCAGTCATTCAACAAAGACGACCATGATGAAGAGCTTCTAGAAAGAGTGAACATGGAAGCTCTCCTTGCAAAGCTCTTTGCGAGCACTTCGACGGTTAAAGCTGCGTATGCTCAGCTGCAATATGCTCAGTCTCCATATGACCCTGACGGAATTCAAGTCGCGGATCAGTTGATTGTTTCTGAATTGAAACACTTGTCGGAGCTAAAGCAATGCTACTTGAAGAAGCAATTTGATCCTGCACCAGAGAAGGCTATTCTTGCAGCTGAATCAAAGGAGCTGCAAAGTGTCATAAGCACCTATGAGATTATGGTGAAGAAGTTAGAATCTCAGGCGCGGCTCAAGGAATCTGAGGTCATATTTCTGAAGGAGAAGCTAGATGAAGCTAACAAGCACAACAAGTCAATTGAGAAAAGGTTGAATCAAAGTGGCCAGTTATCTTTGCTTGACAATCTCCACATTTCAGGTTTAAGTCCCAGCCATTTCTCTACAGTTCTTCGCAGCACGGTTAGGTCCATTCGAAGCTTTGTGAAGCTGCTGGTGGAAGAGATGAGGTCTGCTGATTGGGATATTGATGCTTCAGTTAATGCCATCCAACAAGATGTGGTTTACTTTGTAGAAGATCACAAGTGTTTCGCAATTGAGTCTTTCGTGTGCAGGGAGATGTTCGATTCCTTCCACTTTCCTGATTTCTCACTCCCGAATGAGTCCTTTCCGGACCGGACAAGGCGCCAGCAATTCTTCTTTGCTGGGTTCAACGAGCTCAAATCCACCAAAGCAAGGGAATTTCTCGCCATGAATCCGAGATCATCCTTTGCGAAATTCTGCAGGGTCAAATACTTGAAACTAGTCCACCCCAAGATGGAATCATCATTCTTCGGCAACTTGAGCCAGAGGAACCTCCTTAACTCCGGAGGAGGGTTCCCGGACACTGCATTCTTTGGCTCGTTTGCCGAGATGGCGAAGAAGGTGTGGATCCTACACTGCTTGGCCTTCTCCTTTGAGCCTCAAGCTTCAATCTTCCAAGTGAGAAAAGGTTGCAGATTCTCTGATGTGTACATGGAGAGTGTGAATGATGACACGCTCCTTTACTCAGATCAGACAGTGGAATCAGATCCACAAGTTGCATTCACTGTGGTTCCAGGTTTCAGAATTGGTAAAACTGTAATTCAATGCCAAGTCTACCTATCACTGCATCAAAGAACAACCACCACCAACAAGAAGGTGAAAAAGCTCAACTCCACAAGGCAAAGGTAGCAGCAACTTTTTGTCAGACACTGTCCCCACAACATGTACTCTCCTTTCTCCTTTGTATATTATTGAGCTGACTCACATTCACTATTCTTAAATATTTGTTTTAGAAATATCCAGGACCTTTTACGAGCATCCTGAATATTTCTAAAACGCATTAAATAATCCTCTTCTTCGGCGTTGGACAAGGTGCCGGAGCAAAACTAACAAAATTCGACACCAAATCCAACGCCGAAAGAGAGCGAGTTAGCTCGAAACAAATTAGAGCACACAAGAAAACATTTCTCTTTTTTGTTAAATGAGGGTGGAAAGAAGGAAGGACATAACATAATGCAGTGTTACAGTGTCCATGGCTGAGTGTGTTGTGGGGACTCATGAGTCATGACTGTGGCATGGTTCAATGGCAGCATAGCTTTGTCCACTTGTGTTTTGGCCATTTTGAAAGGAAGAAAAAAAAAAGGGTGGTAGAAAACCGTGTGGACCGTTGCATTGGGAGTAACCCTTTTTTCTTTTTTAGAATCTATTTTTAATTTTTTATAATTTGATGCAGATTTATCAAAGACATGCCCTAAAAAATTTTGTTGATATCAGGCCAGTGGCCGGGATTGTCTAGCTGTTAAGCATCTCTTACCAGACATTGCATGATATATATATAATATGTACATAAATTATTATAAGTAGGTAGGAATTTTATAATCCTTAGCTTTCTTCTTTATTTCTCTTTTATATATTCTAATGGTATGTTCTAATTCCTTCTCTTTTTGACTACTTTATTTTAATGCCGGTTATGTCCTTGGATGCCTCTAAATCTATGCATGCATGTGTTATGTTGTATTGTATTATGTCAGAGCTCAGAGGTATATTATACTTCATTCTCCTTGTGGAATGGTTGGTGTGATTGTTGAGCTTATAATCTAAAAAGAATATTAGGAATGATTATAACTGTAACACTTAAATTAAATTTATACAGTCAATTGTTTTTTTGTTAAAGGTTTATATTTATGCATTGGTAAATGGCTAAATTGAATTTTTTTTTATAAAATATTTTATATTGGCAATGTATTAAGTTAAAAAACTCTTATTAATGGAGAATAGATAGATTTGTATATAATGTCAGCTTAAAAATAATGAGTATAGAAAATTTAAGTTATATATGAATATTAGTATATAAATATGTTTTATATATTTTTAATGTCTTTTATATAAATACAAATTTGTTGGTTAAATTTATTTTTTTTGTTTTTTTTTAACTATCTATATATGTTTGTTTGGAAAGCATGTTAGAGTAATATCACATTATCACTTGGAAAAATGTAATGTTAAATTCCAAGTTTGCCCTTGAATAATGAATATATGGAAATCATTTAATGTATCTAACTAATCATATAGTACGATTACCCCCTACACAGAATGGCACATTGGTTGTAAATATATCATAATTGGAATTTAGGACCCCACATGATGCCAGCTTTATAGGGCAAGGTCGGTGGTGAAAGGACCATGTGAATGTGAAGAAAATATTTCCAAAACCTTTCATGTCCCCATAAAAGGAGGATTTGATCTTTGATGAACAAGAAAATGCATCTTCCCTAAATAATAATGCTTTCCAACGGTTACAAATACAAATATCTCTAATAGTATTTTTTCAAACTTGAAAGGACTATATGATTTGGATCTTAGGGGCAAGCTATGCCTTTAAAAATAAGTATTGGATAAAGGATATAAACACATTTGTTTTGGTAAATAATTGTGGGTCAATTCTTATGCTAATTTTATTTGACATGTGGCAAGGGTTGGATATAGGTTATTTTCTCAATATAATAATAATGTGGGGGTCCTTGTTTCATTTCCTTTTCTATAAAATCATAGGCATCATGGTATTGATTATTAGGAGGGGGCCAAGGGGCATTGAATTGAGGCTTCAATGGGGTCTGAGAAAACAGGTTTCTTATCTTTCTTATAACAACAACACTGACATATAATCAAAGCTTTGTAGTTATAAGGATAGTGAAATAATGCCATAATATTTTATTTTATTTCAGATTAAATATTCAATATTACTCTTGAAATTTAAAAAAATTTAATAAAAATAATTTTTAATTTATTAATGATAAAAATATTTTTTTAATTATTTCAAAACATGAAAAAGTGTTATACTTGGAGTATTTTTGTGGTTAATTAAATTTGGAGTTATTTTTGTCGTCTTTTAAAATTTTAGGGCAATATTGATGGTTTACTCCTTGTTTTATTTCCCATCAAGAGTCTTATTTGGAAGAGTATTAAAAATATTTTTGAAGCTTTCAATATTATCTCAAAATATTTTTCTAATATGTCACCAAAAAAAAATATTTTTCTAATAGAGGGTATTCTTAAAAAGTTTTACACAATTTTTCCGAGAGTATTTTTTCCCTTTTCGATATATGACATTTTTTAAGAGTTTATGGTTGGCATCATTTTTGTTTTTTTCCTTCCTTTTCAAGAGCATTCATTTAAGTTTGGTGGAGAAAAATGAAAAAAATAGATGAGACAATTTGCTGTTAAATTAAGTACTTGTATAGTAGAGACAATTATTGAGGAGGATGACAAAGAGTTCAATATTTAGTTATATGGGCCTTATGTTTCCCTTAGTTTTGGGATGCATAATGTATTGTTCTTCCTTAAAACAAAAAAGGTTTAGGGTTTATTTAGGGTTTGAGGAATGTTACTGGTGAAGCTAAGTTAGCACAATAAGTAATAATCATCTAAAAGTTGTAATAAATGCTTATGATTATTGGAGGAGATCAAGAATTGCATATTTTGATTTTTGATACTATAAAAGAAAAGAGCTTAGTCTAGGTAGGTTGTATTTGAGGGCTAATTTTGACCTAAGTGAACTCAACCTTCCCTACTTTCTATTCTAAATAATTTTTCCTTTTTTCTTTTATAATAAATTAATTTATGTTTTTGCAGTGAAAATCACATTTGGATCCTTATTAATTTAGAATTTTTACCTAGTGTAACAACTACCAATTATCTTTGATAGTAATGATTAGGTTTGAATTAAATGCATTGCAACAGAAATTCAATTTGGAATTTTTATTCTTTTTTAATTACATATTAGAACTTTTTTTTATTATGAAAATTGATGTTTATTTCGACCAATTATATTTTGACACACTATAATTGTAAATCAAATTGAAAACAAAGTCCTGGCCATAAATAAAAACATAGCCTTATAAGGTGGGCCTATTAGATTTTGAGATTGGACCATTTTATATGATCACATTTATTTCATTTTATTTTTTGCCTTGATGATGACACTAACTTTAATTTGAGATCTTAATCATATGACCACTAATCCACTATACAATACTTTTTTGGTTAGAGTTTTTTTTTTTTTTTAATAAATATACGTGTATCATTGTACACACATGTACACATCATTTAGCAACACAGAAAAATATAAATATTAGCACATAAATTTACATTTTTCTGTGCTAATGTTTATATTTTTTCATGTTTCTAAATTGTGTGTACACGTGCGTACAATGGTACATCTAGTATTACCCATTTTTTCCCTTTTTTAAGAAGACATATTAAGCTTTGCAATTAAGAAATTTTCTATTGAAAAATGAACAATTTTAAGTTTTTAATATATTTATTTTGTATAATATCTAAAAATTTCTTATGGTGATAATAATCTTAACACGTACTTTTAGAACATATTAATCCAACTGTTATTTTTTACTAGCATCCCGACCAACAGGTATTTTTTAAAAACCTTTTCATGTGTAGGTTTCAAATTTATTTTAATTTAGTTGCATTAGATTATTGATTTAAATTTTATTAAATTGGGTTGTAGAAACAAAAAGCCTGTTACAAAGACAATTGGTTTTAGGCTTTATATAAACTCATAGATTAACATGTTCTAATGTAGTTATTGACAATAGAATTTTTGTATTTTACAGGGACTAACTTGATGTATATTTTTATATTTATGCTGATTTTTTATTTTTGTTCAATGATCTACTGTAGTCTTTTTTATATTGAAAATTATTTTACCCCTCTCTTTTTCATTGATTAAGAGTTTTTTTTAATATTATGCTCATATTACTCTTAATTAATTTTTTTCACGGTATCGTCACCCAACTTGGCAGGTTAATTATTAATTCCTTGTGAATTTAAAATCTATTTAAAAGTCTATTACTGACTAATAAATTACTGCGTAGACAAGACAAGATTTGAATCCTCAAATATTCGCTTAAGCGAACTAACATGACTAAATAAGGGATAATTGGCAAAACTTGAATTTTATTTTTGTTTTTTGTTTTCGATAATATCCCTTATCCGACAGGTCAATGAATAATCCATTGCAGATTGAACTTTCATTTAAAGATTTGTTTAATTTTTTTTTTTGGTATTGAATTTTTTGTTTAATTTATCACAAGACCTTGCACCTCTTTGGACAATGAACTTGGACAACGGTTCATTCACTTCATTAGAACAACTCTGTTTTTCCATGCTTGTTTTGAGTCCTGTACTCCTGTTGTTGTGTCGTGCGTTGGGCTTCCAACTCATTCCCAAGACCCAAAAAAAGAAGAACAAACTATATTTTTAGTCCATAAAGAAGTACTTAAATCCATGACCCAAAACAAAATTGCTTCTATACTTATATATATATGCCGATCAGTTTAGGGAATTTTATAGCAGTTTTTTGCCCAACCAAAAACTCAGGGCTTCTTTTTTTGTCGATAAATTACGGTAGAGAGTAATACGAAAAAAATAAAAAAGAAATACGGTAGGAAGAATATGTTTATGGAGACATTGCCATCTCAGTAATAATAATTTAAAATCGCATTTAATAAATCAGTAATACTAGGTATATATTTGAATATTTCAGTTAATGGAAGATATAAGAACTTAGAATTCATGTTGTCTTTACCCTCTTAAACTTCAGAATATTACATGATGAAAAGTAAAACACATTACGCATGCATTGATTTGAGATAAAAATGTAAAAAATTTGCAAATTCACCTAATATTATAATTTTTTTTTGGTGTCTACCAAATATTAGAAAAGATAAAAAATATAATAAATAAAATTAAGTTAAATAATTTTACACATACAAATTTGAGTCAAATAAAAGTTCTTAATAATTTTTAATTCAATTAAAAGTAAATGTCAACATATTTTATTTTTC
>JASCZI010151099.1:88853-104776 GCA_036250425.1 Stylosanthes scabra | reverse complement strand
CTTTTATATATATATATATATATATATATATATATATATATATATATATATATATTTTTGTTTGTGTGGACTATGTGTTATATGCCTTATAAATTATTTGGTAAATGTTCTTTTTATTATTATGCACCATATAACTCCTGTTATGTATTGCAAACCATTACTATTATATTCTTTTAAAAATAATATTTATTTAGCCCGGGTAGTTTTGAATCTACACTTGATAAATTATTAGCTTAGGGTAAAATATATATATATAAAAAAGATAATTTGGGATACAACAACCACAACTGTTGATGAAACAAAACCAAACAGAAACAAGAAGCTACAAAAAGGAAGTTTTGGATACTTTCTCCCATTAAGATGGCTCCATGCTTCCATTTCCCCTATCACCATTTGTCTTCTTCCTTAACTCCCATTCTTTGTTCCACGATTGTGTTCGCCTGATGATATCATTCTTCAGAGTTCAGACCTTCTAAATCCATCACCTCCATTTTAAAAGGCATCTCTCTCATTCTTTTTATACCACACACACCAAGTCACTGCAAATAATATTATCATCCAGGTACCCCTAAATTCCCTTGCAACCCTAATGATGCCCGAAATCCTTGCGGAATTCCAAACTTCCACTGGCAAGTGCACCGAATCGTATCAAGTAATAAAGTAGAGTATCGTTCCCACGGAAATTAATAGACTAATCAATAATAATTAATCAATTATTTAATTAGACCAAATAAAAATCAAGAGAGATATGATATATCTAAATCTAATCCTAACTAATCCAAATCAAATCAAAACAAATCAAATTCAAATCTAATCAAATCTAATATTATCCTAAAAAAATCTAATTACTAAAATCATGCAAAATCAATCAAATCCTAATTAAACCACTAATTTGCAAAGTTGGACAGCAAGCAAGTAATTGAGAATTAATGAATAATAATGAAGGATAAGCCAAGGAACAAGAGATATCTACCCAAACACAACTCTAATTCAAATAAACAAGTTACTTCTCATGCAAGCAATCAAAGAGAATTTGAATTCAAATCATGGATCTGTGCTTGGAATGGGCAGAGCTCCCATTCCTGAGCTTGATGGACGCTTAGCTACTCATTGTCATGAGTAACAACAACACTGACTTGAGAAGAAAATTCATGAAAACCTAATTGCTAAATATGAACGTGAAAACAGAGAGGAGATGAGAAACTTGAATCTAAAGTAATTGAGTGGAGGCAGAGAGTGTGTTGCCGAATGAATGAATCCTCTAATCTCCTAAACTAACCTATTTATACTAATCACTAACCCTAAAATTACATCACTGATTGAAACAAACTGCAGAGTTGGGCTTGAGGGGAGTGAATCACGTTTGGGCCTTGGTGTGTCTGACTGAACCACGCCTAAACCAAGTTGTGACTTGAGTTTGGCGTGGTGTTGTGCTTGGATCACGTTGGGCTCACACCCCAGCGTGAAGATGACGCGGTCATGGGGCTGTTTTCACGTTGAGCCCACGCTCAAACTTGAAGGTGGCGCGGTCATGGAGTGAAGGATCACGTTGACTCCACGTTGTAACTTGAACCAAGCGTGGTTTTGGCCTCCTTGGCCACACCTAGGCGTGGTGAGTGGTGAAAGCCCACGCCTAGGCGTGGCCTAAACGCGGTCATGGCGCCAATTTGGGCCTTGGATCAGCCTGATTCACGTTTGAACGTGAATTGGTGTGTGCTTGTCTCTTGGGTATCGATACCCAGCCTTAAAATTGCCTTGATTCTTCAATTCTTCTTCTTTCTTCAAGTTATGTTTTGCTCCTAATTTCTTTTCTTTGTAATTTTCCTGTAAAATATAACAAAACACTCAAGATAGTAAATGATTGTAATTTGAACATATTTACTTGAGTATTAAGCTAAATTACAGTTAAAAGCACGTGAAATTAAGGACTAAAACCATCAATGATACACACTCATCACCTAACCTCCATAAACCATTCAAAACACAACCTCCCATTTTCAGGCCAAGCCTGCTTCAGACCCAAAAAATCCTCTCTACATAAGAACTCACCTTTGTATATTAAGAAAAACAGTCTGTTTTGTAGAGAGAATAACAAGAAGACAAAGGGAAGTTTTTAAAGATGGCTAATATTATTATTGGCCTCCAGCAGTTGTATGATGCTGCTTGCATAGGAGAAATAGACACAATTTATGGAGTTATTCAGCAGAATCCACAAATTTTGGAGGTTATTGATGCATTATCGTTTGCCAACACTCCTTTGCACACTGCTGTATTTGCAGGTAAATTCACAAAAATCTCATGAATTTACCATTTCATTATTCATTACTTTAGTTGAGTGTGTTTAAATTAATATACATTATTTTTGCAGGACATGAAGAGTTTTGTATCGAGATTATGAGATTGAAGCCTTCATTTGGTTCCAAGTTAAACCAGCAAGGCTACAATCTCATTCATTTTGATAAATTATTCGCTTAGGATAAAATATATATAAAAAAAAAAAGATAATTTGGGATATATAATTTTACAACTCATAAGTCATAACTAATATAATATGTTAACAATTATAATTTTCATATCGCATCTACTTTAATATTAAACTACTATTTAACTCTATTTCAAGTGATTCAATTTTTAAAACACTCAAAATATAACAGTATCCTTTGTACATTCTCTTAACAAAAATAATAAATTAAGATTTTTTTTTTATAATTCTGTTAGAAGCACTTAATTCTTTTATTGACATCTCAAAATAATAAATTGCTCTCAGTCTCAACTCTCAACCAAGCACAGTAATCGGCCTTTATCCTTTGGGTTAACTTCAATTCCATATGGGCATATTATTTTGCACTGGTCCTATATAACTTTTCACTTTAATTAATGTGGTTATTTTTATATAATCACCTTATTGTATTTCTACACTAGAAAACTTGTTCCCAGTGACAATATGATGTTTTCCCTTCTCGGACCGTCACAGGATAATTTTCCTATAGAATTAATACCTTAATAGTTAATAATATCCCAAACTAGTATCTTTTGTACTTAGTCAAATGCAGAAACGAGAAGTTGGTTCTTTTCAAGGGATTGAAAGAAAATTGTTGAAATTTATAGCAAAACGAGAAATTGCAGATAAACCAAAATTTTTTCTGTTACGTTGGCATAACAAACAAATGGCACTCATTGAAGTGCAAGTAACTGAAGAAGAACGTAATGCTTTCATGATTGTTGCTGGTCTCTTAGTAACCGCAATGTATCAAACAGTGCTGAGTCCTGTAGGTGGACTCAATGGACTCACTCACGGTGGTAGCTATAATGGTCAAAATACTAATAATCTTCTAAACACTACGTCATCCCTCATCAATTCTACTGCGGCAGTTGGGACCTTGTTTGTTATATTATTATTGAACACTTGCATCTTGGGGGTGGGATTATGATAATTTTCACTCTGATGGCAAGAGCACCACAGGGATTACGTATTTTTTCAGCTTCCTTACTTATCTGCCTTCTTTTGAGCTATTTCTTTTCTTTGTTAGTGATACTCCCACGAAATCACTAACCGAAAATATTTGATGTACTTAGTAAGCTGATAATAATATATATTGGGATTTCCATAGCCTAATTGTTATTTTTTTTGTGTCTTTTTTTTTTCATCTTAATTGTTATATTTCACGTCTATATATTTTATTTATTTTCTATCTTATGCTCGCTCATTTTTAAATTAATTATATTTTTATTTAATTATAAATGTCATTAAACTCTTATAAATTTAAAATAAACACTTTATTTTATTAATTACAACATATATTTTTTTCATGGTTATATAATATCTATTAATATTATTTTTAATAAACAATTGTAGTATATAAAAATATAAATAGGTATAAAAGGCAATTAAAAGTATATAAAAATATAATATCCAATAAGCTGCGTAAAGAAATTAAAAGGCAATTTAAATGAAAACTAGCTAGCAATTAGTTGGAGATTTACAACTGTATACTATTTATTCAAGATTGAAAATTTACATACATGAACGACCATCACAATCACAATCCGAAATAGTTAGCTCCATAGAAGGAGACATAAAACTAATGCATAAACAACCAGTAAACTTTGTTACAATTTGTTTAATGCATCATTGTTATTATTTAATTTTGATTTTGATACGCTGAAACATAATGCTATATTAGAAAAAGGTAATTACTTTAAAATGTTTTATACTATCAATATTATTGTTGTTGCTATTATTCCATTGGTCTACTCGTATAAAACCTTTGAATTAGGAAAAGGAATGGTTCTAAAGCTCGCTTTGTTTCAAATATGTATATGATATTCGAATATAGGTAATGCTAATGATGAACTCTAAAAATTGCAATTATGCTGAATTAAGAGAAGAAACATTAAGGGGTCAACCGGGTAAGCCTATATAGTTAGGCAAATCAAATAATTTGTCATTACCAAATCAAAATTATGGCAAGATGAATTTGGGCAGCAAAAGTCACAATCATATAGAGCCATTTTTGGTGTTCTGGTCATTGGTCAAAGTCACACAATACTCATTCCATATCATTGAACTTTTAAATTGCTTTAAATTAAACTTATTTCTATAAAAATAAATATTATAACTAAGAAATCTAAAAATAAAAATAAAATAAAGTCTAAACAGAGGGAGTCCAATATGCAAATCCAAGGCCAAAAAAAGGAGCACTCCATAATCAAGGCACTCCATTCTTTTTTCATTCTCTAAAGTTTGCTGCAAAATGTAAACACGAACTCACAAATCAACCTTGATTTCTTTTTAGTCTCCTGGGAAATGGAACATATTGCGTATTTGTACAATAAACTCTACTTTTTGTAGAATCGAAAATAAAACTTTATTATTATTATTATTATTATTATTATTATTATTATTATTATTTATCTAATTAATAAAAAAGCCCGTATTATGTGTATCAATATTTGATTGGTTCTAACATAATTTGCTATCAGGGTAAAAGAAGCTTAGGAGCAAGTGTACTTATTAGATTTTAGTTTGAGAGTTTAAAATGGCTGATTTGGATATCTCAAAACCACTATTAGATATATAATACCCAACAATACTTGAAATCAATTCAACAAGTATGAACAGAACACTATCATCTAATTCCATTATGTGATAATAATAATAATAATAATAATAATAATAATAATAATAATAATAATAATAATAATAATAAAAAATAGATTCTTCCTTTTTATTTTTAATAGATCAGAGAAAAATGAGGACCAGCTGAGCATGGAGAAGCAGAAGAGCACATGGGCATGTGGCACTGTGTCTCCAGTTCTTACCCTTCCTCCGCTTAATCACCCAACCAACCTTCTCCCTTTTTCAGCAAAATTACCATATCTGTACCTTTCAACCTTGTTCTAATCTTTTCCTCTCATCAATCCTTTTAATATTTTATAAATAAGACAAATTCTTATATAGACTAAGAGGCACAAAGGGTGAGATTAGAAATTTAGAATTTTACATGTTATATATATACAAATACAACAAATTGGCATTCTTTTACAGGCCATGAAAATAGAAGATGTATATTTGACTATTTTGTAAATATTCTATCATATGATGGAATAATCAAAATAAGTTGTTAAGGTTTAGGGTTCTGTTAATATGACGTGTATATTATTCAACTTCAAACTTGACATACATACATGTCTGAATCAAAGAAACTGAAGTTAGTTTTGCTGAGTTGTTGGGATTCTTCATTACAAATATACAAACAGCTCCAAAATCTACATGAATTCTATCTTGCCTTCTCATTTCCCCATCTACAATAACTTTAATTAATCATAAATCGTATATATTCTCGTTGCACTAATTTATTAACATTCTTAAACAAAAATATTTAATTTTTTTCGATCAGAAACTCTCGTATAAAAATATTTAATTTAATAAATAAAAATATATTTGTTTTACAGACCACTATAAAGTTTTTGTTGAAGTGTCATTATTGCTATTTTTTTTCTTTTTCTAGTGTGTGTGAAAATGCATGGGTGGAAGGCTGAATAGGAAGGAAATCAAATGGGGAAAAAGATGCCCAGGGGATTGGTATTGGGGACAGAAAAAAAAAAAACGGTAAACCAGTAATTAGGGATTGTGAAGAAGGATTAGAAGCACGAAATTAGAGTTTTAACATGATAATAACTAAAAACCTTGGTCCTTCTCTGAACAACCTAAAAACTAATTTAGAACAAGGCATACTAATATATTTGTTGAAAAAAAAAAAAAACCCTGGGTGCTTCTCTAAAAATAAAAATAATATGAGAATCGATAGATATTTAAGTTTCATGTAAATAAAATATAAAATTATTTTAATATAAAAATATTATTAAAACATTATTTCAACTCTCTAGCCTAATTTAAAATGTTAGACAAAAATTATTAAATAATATAATTAGATCAAATATATCTACAATAACCATTGCGTAGGGTGAGTCTAGTGTAAAAATTGAGTTAAAACAAATAAAAATTACATTATTACATAATTATATTTTATTATTCAATAATTCAATCAATATACACTATTATATTATTTAAAAATATATAATTATTTATATACAACCGGATCACTGGAATATGGGTCGGCCGACCGAATCATAGACATGCCCAGCCCAGTTCAATGAACGCCCTGCATCATTTACTGTTTTTTCTAAGTTAAAAATTTAGTGTTTGCTTAAGCCCCCAAAAAAAAATTTTTTGTTTACTTTGTTAAATTTAGGGGTGTCTAACAGGTTAGCCCGCCCCGCCTAATATGGCGGTCTTGAAATTCCACCCCGCCCCGCCTAATGATGGGCTAGCGGGTTGGCGGGCTAAGCCCGCCTAACTCTTTTTTTGAAAAAAAAAATTAAAATAATTAAATTTATTATAAAAATATATATAATTTCATAAATATTTTAATAACCAATTATATTTAATTAAATATTATTTAAAATATCTAATTAAACATTATTTTTTTAATATAATTTTATAAAAATTTTAATAAATTATAATATTTTTTATTAATTAAGTAATTATTTTCCTAATTTTTTAAAAAATAGCGAAAATATTAGGCCCGGCGGCTAGCTCCGCCCCGCCAAAGCCTGCGGATTAAACGGGACGAATTAGGCGGGTTTCATTATTATGGCGGTCTTAAAATTCTAGTCCGATCCGCCCTTTTTGGCGGGTTAAGCGGGCCGGCCCTGCGGGTTTAGGCCTGTTTGACACCCCTAGTTAAATTCCTCGTTTAATTAGCGTACTGTACAGACACCCTAAATCCTTATCCAAATAAATGATGCTGACCTCTTTTTTTTAATCCCGTTTCCATTCTTGTCTCCTCCTAGCCCTGCTGTGTTATATGCTCATCGATCAGCCAATGGAGCCTTTGCAGCTAGCGTCTAGCCTACATGTGGAGATCGAACTTACTATCTAAATGCTAGAATTCACTTTTAATTAAACCTACTTGTGATGACCAGTTGTTGTCTTGTAGATTGAAGACATACATGTTTAGAATTCCTAATCTTTATTAGGCCCAAAAAATATAAAAAAAAGGATTCCTAATCTTTATGGCAAGATGTTGGATGCATGGGTGTATATAGGACCGTAAAAATGGACCAAATCCATCGAGTTAGTCCGTTTATCCACCTAAATGGACGGATTTTTATTTTTATATCCGAACCGTTTAAAATCCGAGCTTAAATAGGCAGTCCATCCGTTTAACAGGCCTAGTTGTATATATATGAAATGACCTTCACCCATTTCTTTAGTTTTTGTTATAAGAAATACATTTTGTTTTCTTAATTTCTTCTCACCTACACAGTAGGTTCGAAAATTTGATCATTATTTATTTTATGGCGAATAATAAAGTGTTAATAATTAATGATCATAGTGTAACTCATGAATTGATTTGACGGCGCTTATTATATGTGACAGGTTGGTATAAAAAACTGTAACTTAAGGAAGCGTGATTTGTTAAGGGCATGCACGTATGCATCAACTCTTCAATATTGACTTTTTTTTCTTCTTTGACTATAGATTTCATTTAAGATTTAACTAACTCTAATCGTGAAAGTATATATAATTGTTCCTTCAACTTTCGAGTTTCGACCATTCAACAGTGAAATTAACCTTGTTCCTGATTGATGTTAACTTAAAAAATTTATCTATATAGTGTCTTAAGAACACATATTAAGATTATAAATTAAAATAAAATTATTAAAAATATAAAAATTAAAACTTTTAAAATATTTATTTTATATTTATTAAATATAAATATTTAAAATATTTTATTAATAATAAACTTATCACAAAAGATTAGCTAAACCATAACTTAAACAATCACATTTTTATTTTTTTGTTGTCCAATCACATTTTTATTTGTGTAACCCATAAGGTAGTGAATCATCAAGGGAACTAGGGAAGTATAATAATGATATCACAGGTTCAGTATTTATTTATTTATTTATTTTGTTGCATCGTAAATAAATAAAATTGACATGAGAAATTAACTACAGCAAAAATTCCATAAAAGCTTTATCTCCAAAGAAAAATGAAGACAGCAAAATTAAATCACATAAAATTATTTAATTATTCCACTAGGTGTATGTACACAACATTCTTTACGAGATATAGAAATTTTTTTTTAAATAAATAAAAAAATTCGTTATTTATCAAAATACGTATTTTTGGGATATTTACCAATATAAAATCTATTAGGAGTATCGGTCAAATTAATAGCGGTCCTGACCAGTAATTGTTTAAAAAAAACGCCATTGGTTTGATCGAATACTGGACCGGTACTGTATATTTACCAATACCGCTACATGTGGAGCCGGTACTTGGTTAATATCAATACCGCCGCATATAAGATCGATACTGGACTTTTTGACGTTTATAAAAACAGCTGCATTGAATAGAGGTTCATGAACCACAAAACACATCAATGACACAAGATATGTTTCATTTTATTGTATATGTGAATGGATCAATCATACAAGGAGAGAACTATGCATATTTCCAATTGGATGCGCCGTTAATGTTTAGGAATACCCTTGTAGACACATTGTATGAGCTGAAGCAGGTTATACTGTCCCATCTTGGGGCGGATGGCCCCCTGAGATCAGAAGGCTGGCATATCGATTTCAGGCAGTTACGCCTGATGATCGGTTAGAATATCGTCCATCGTGGCTTAGCGAGGACAGACATGTGTGGATCACGTTCGAGGTGCATAGAAGGATTATGCAAGACAGGTTCATCAAGTTCTTAGCAGAGGTGCGCCATATTGGCGGATCTAGTGGATTTCGTCCGTATCAAGTTCAGGCGGATCCCGTTCCGATCAACATTGTTCCGCCGGATTATAACTCCGATGAAGATTCCGACTACGATGATGAGTCATCGGGCCATAACACGGACGAGGATGAGCTAGTCCTGTATACTCCCGATGATGGTGCTCCATATGAATTTCCAGCATTTAGCCGCAGTGATTGTGGCTAGTGGTTCAGCCTCGATCCACTTAGTGTAGTAATCGATGGCCATGATAAGGTATTTCAGTTGACCCGATGCTAGTAAGAAAGGACCGACGAGGTCGACTCCCAGATACCGAAAGGTCACTCCGATGATATAGGTACCATCTTTTCTGGCGGCGCTTTGTGAAAGTTAGCGTGGAGCTGGCATTTTTCACAAGATTGGACGAAATCCATGGAATCCTTCATCATGGTCGGCCAATAATAGCCGGCTCGGATGAGTTTCCGAGCTAACGACTTCACGCCGTCGTGGTGTCCACAACACCCTTCGTGAACTCCCTTTATCACGTAATCGGTTTGTGTCGGGCCGAGGAATTTCAGGAGGGGTAGGTCAATACCCCTTTTGTATAGCTGGCCGGAAACGACGACAAACTTAGTCGACTCCCTATTTATTCTCTTCGCTTCCTTTTGATCGGAAGGGAGGTTCCCTGTTTCGAGGAAGTCTTGGATGGGGTCATCCAAATCGTGATTTCGGTGATCGGGAAGCAATCGATCTCGGCGGTGGTTACCGAGGGTTCTCTCATGACTCCTTGGAGTAGGGATCGGTTTCCGGAACCGGGCTTAGTACTAGCCAACTTGGATAAGAGGTCAGCTCTGGCGTTCCGTTCTCGTGGAACATGGGTGATCTCCACTTTCTCAAAATTTTGGAATGCTTTCTTGACTTTGGCTAAGTATCGTTGGAGAAGTGTCTCCTTTGCTTGGTAAGTTCCGTTGACTTGCGAACTCACGACTTGGGAATCAGTGCAGATTTCTAAGGACTTTGCTCCGACTTCTTCGGCTAACGACAACCCTGCCAGAAGAGCTTCGTACTCTGCTTGGTTATTCGAGATCGGGAACTCGTATCTTATGGACTGATCAATCATAAGTCCTTTTGGGTTTTCCAAGATTACCCCAGCTCCTCCGGAATTAGGAGTGGAAGATCTGTCTACGTGTAATTTCCATGATTTGGTTTCTTCTGTTGTAGCTCCAGCGACGATCATCTCGGCTAAAAAATTTGACATTGCTTGCGCTTTGATTGCCGTTCGGGGTTGGAATTGGATGTCGAATTGAGACAACTCAATGGCCCATCCGAGCATCCGTCCGGCTAGGTCGGGTTTCTGTAGGATATTCCGTATTGCCTGATCGGTGCGAACTATGATGGTGTGGCTTTGGAAATACGGTCGTAGCCGCCTGGCCGTGACGAGAAGGGCGAACGCCAGTTTTTCAATCTTCGAGTATCTTAGTTCGGCTTCATGTAAGACTCGGCTTGTGAAGTAGACGGGCATTTGGTTGCCCATTTCGTCTTCTCTCACTAAGGCTGCTGCGACGGATTCGTCGGTGATGGATAAATAGAGGTATAAAGGTTCTCCGGTGGCTGGCCTCGTCAGAACTAGAGGTTCTGAGAGTATGGTCTTGAATTTTTGGAATGCCTCTTCGCATTCAGCCGTCCACTCGAAGGTGATCCCTTTCTTCATCAGTTTGAAGAAAGGCAAGGCATTTCTTGCCGACGCTCCGAGGAAACGTGATAATGCCGTCAACCTACCGTAGAGCCATTGGACTTCTTTTAAGTTAGAAGGGCTAGACAGTTGTAAGATTGCTTCGCACTTTTCAGGGTTAACCTCTACTCCCCTTTGGGTGATCATGAACCCTAGAAATTTTCCTGCTTCCATGCCAAAAGCACATTTTAGAGGGTTTAAACGCATTTTGTACTTTCTCAGCGAGTGAAAGACTTCTTTTAGGTCGGAGACCAAATAGCTAGGATCCTCCGTTTTAACCAACATATCGTCCACATAGACTTCTATCTTCCGACCTATGAGGTCTTTGAAGATCTTCGTCATCAATCGTTGGTAAGTTGCGCCAGCATTTTTGAACCCGAATGGCATTGCCGTGTAACAATAGGTGCCATCTGGCGTGATGAACGCCGTTTTTTCTTCGTCGGGCTTATGCAACGGAATTTGGTTATATCCCGAATATGCATCCATGAAAGAGAGGTACTTGTAGCCGGAAGAGGTGTCCACCAGTCCGTCGATGCTGGGGAGTGGGAAGGTGTCCTTTGGGCAAGCTTTGTTTAGGTCGGAGTAGTCAACGCACATTCTCCACTTTCCATTTGCCTTCTTGACTAATACCAGATTGGCTAACCAGGTGGAGTAAGGTAACTCTCGGATAAAGCCAGCTTCGAGGAGTGCCTTGGTTTGCTTCTTGACCTCCGACGCTTTTTCATCCGACATGCACCGTTTCCTTTGGGCTACAGGGCGATGTTTTAGGTTGATGGCAAGAGAATGCAAAGGGTTTAGGGGTCGATCCTTGGCATGTCCGCTTGGGTGAAGGCGAAGAGGTCGCCGTTGTTTCTGAGGAACTCCGACAATTGTTGTTTAAGTTCGTATGGTAAATTCCAATTTAAGAACGTGTGGCGTTCTAAGGAATCTCCGATTTGAACCTTTTCTAGGTCTCGGTCGGGTTTCGGCTGAGGTTGCTCTTCTATCCTAACGTCAAGGTCGGCTAGGTAAACACCGGCAGCATCTCGGGACTTGGTTCGTTGGGCTAGGTTGTTATGACTGCATTTTTCGGCCATCACCCGATATCCATGGAGGGTACCGAAGTCACCCAAATCTGTCTCATACTTCATTACTAAGAACTTGATGAAAACGGCCGCAGAGAAATCGTTGATTGTCTTTCGGCCTAGAATGACGTTGTACGTCGTCGAATCTTTCAGTACCAAAAATTCAGCCATCACCGTTCTTCTGGAACTACCGGCCCCGATGGAGATCGATAGTTCTATGCTTCCATCTGGTTTAATGAAATGGTTGCCAAGTCCCATGACTCCGGGTTGGTGTGTCTTCAAGTTATGGTCTTTGAATCTCAATGCATCAAATGCGTGCCGAAACATAATATTGGAATCCGTGCCTGTATCAATTAAGATTCTTCAGACTATTCCCGGACCGATGCCAGCCAAGATCACCATTGGCGCGTCGGAGTCAGCTACTCCGTGTTCGAAGTCGTTGTTGCTGAATGTGATCGCTGGGAGTTGTGGAGGTGTGCTCCGTACGGTTGCTAGGATCTTGAGATCCTTCTTGTGGGCCGAATTAGATTTCTCCGTGTGGCTGGCCCCGATGATCACGGGAACGATAGACATTGGTTCGTCAGCGTCTCTAAGGTTTTGAGGGTTCCAAGTTTCTGGTCTTTTCGACCGTTCTCAACCGGCGTTCCGGGGTTCGCGAATGATTTGGACAAATTCATTCAGCTTTCCCTCTCTGATAGCTATTTCTATAGCATCCTTCAGGTCGTAACAATCTTGTGTTTTGTGTCCGTATCCTTGATGGTAATCACAAAACAAAGTCTTGTTCTTGGAATTTTGGGTCCTTCCTCGTAGAGTTCTGGCCCGAGGTAAGATACCCTTGTCGGAGATTTGTTGGTATATCTCCGTGATTGAGGCTTTCAATAGGGTATAATGGTCATATTTCTGTTTTGTGAACTTAGGGTTTCCCCTTTGTCCTTGTTCTCGGTGAATGTCCCTAGGGTGCACCGTTGAGGTGTTGCCTCGGGATTCCGTATGGGCTTGTTGATTCTTGGTTGCTGCGACCACTTGATTAACTTCCTCGTGGTGGATAAATTCTTTTGCTTTGGCTTACATCTCCTTTTGGGTCCACACAGGTTTGGTAGTCAATTGTTTTCTAAAGTCGTCATTGGCAAGGCCGTTAGTTAGGCATAAACTTGCCGCCCCATCGACGAGTCCGTCTATAGTTTTGCATTCAGCAATGAACCTCTCGATCTATTTCCTTGTGGTCTCGTTAGAACTTTGGACTACAGCGAGGAGATTGATCGGGTTTTCTTGTTGTCAATGCTCGTCGTGAACTCGTTGAGGAATAGTTCTCTTATCTCAGAGTAGGTTGAGATAGATCCCGCCAATAAGGACGTAAACCATTGTGCGGCCGATCCGGTCAGGGCCACTGGGAAAGCTCGGCACTTGACTTTGTCTATGGCTCCGTTACAGATCATTCGGTGCTCAAAATCATTGAGGTGGACGTAAGGATCCAACTCGAGAGATGAGTGTGTCCATCGACGGGTGGTGTCCCGTCACGGTTTCGGATCCTCTTGTAGCGGTGAGGGCGTCTTCGCCTCCCCTCACGGGATTCATCAGAGGATGAATCTGGGCTTTCAGAACTATTCTGGCAGCGTCTCCGTTGGGGAGGAGTGCGCAGACGTCTCTGGGACGGGGAGCGTGACCTAGAGCGTTCGCGGCGCCGAAGAGGCGAACGTCGTCGTGCTCTCAAGTCTTGGGCGACGTTCTTGAGTTCTATGTTTTCTTTCCGAAGTTCTTTGACTTCGAGTTCCATGGCTTGCATGCGATGTCTCAGATCTTGCATGATCTGGGTGTCATCCGAGCCGATTCCGCCGAACAGCCTAGGTTCTGGTTGTCCGGGACCGAGCCTGTCGAAGGCGCTGGTACTGCGCCGACCTCCGGGGTTATTGTCGTTCGGGTTGGGCTGACCGTTTTGGGTTCCGCCCGTTTCAGCGTTCCGGCTAGCCGACTCTTGGCTACCGTTTGCAGTTGCATTAAGGTCGAGACCAACCTACTGTTAGTTTTTTTTATTTTGGCGACGCTCGTCTCCAGAATGGTCAGTGTAAACAACTCCTTCTTCATCTTGGTTCACCATCGTTAGTTAGGAAGTCTCCACAAACGGTGCCAATGTACAAATGTACCTTCAAGGGGTTTGGAACTTCCGGAGTGACCAGAGGTACCAAGGAAGAAAGCTGAGAGTTGATATGTGTGTAGGTAGTGTGCTAGAGAAGAATCACCAAATAAGGATTTGGGAGTCTCCGAGAGCATAGCAATTGGGTAGGGTTTAGAAGACGTACCTGAGGGGAGAGCTGATCTCCCCTTTATATACCTGAAGCGGGCCCGATTGTTTAGGAGTCAGTTAATCCTGGATAGAGTGTCCGACATTCCAGGACTTATCGCCTCGAGCGTTCAAGTCGGATGGTCGGTTAGTTTGTTTGTCCAGTCTGTGTTCGTTGTTGGGCTTTAGAACAGGATTGGAGTTCATGCTTGGCTTCTGGGCCGTGTAGGCCGAATGTCCAGAACAGGTGCTTTGTATCGAAAAAGAAAAACAAAATAGAAGCTGGCCAAATAAGATATTTAAAGAGAAATGTCTAAATGTGCTTTATGTAATTGTGAGGATGAATCCATGTTACATTTATTTTTCACTTGTAATCATATTTGGTTGATTTTGGGTTGTTTTTTCGAAAGTAGGGGATAAAGTGGGCTTGGCCCGGGAATACTTATTAGTTGTTTTCTATGAAGCACGGCACTTTGTTGAATTAGCGTGTCCATGTGCCGGACACGTTTCGGACACGACACTCACCTACACTCCACTCAACTACTACTCAGTTACCCCCACTTCTCTGTCTCAAATGCACACTCTCCCTAGTCCCTTCTCACAGCTTCACAAAATCCATGACCATCACTGTCTCTGCGCCGGCGCCACCACCCAGTAGTCGCAAATCATTGCCATCACCGATTAGCCTCACCCCAGCTCGTTCTATCACTGCCATCGCAGAGCAACATTGATTTGCAAGCTTTTCACAAATCAACTCCGGAGCTCGTCGTCTCAGATCACGCCACCACATCGTCTCTAGTTGACATCGCATCGTTGTATCTGTTGTAGCCTCGTCGTCTCTGTTTGCCACCACCAGTCATTTTTGCTTGCCGCCTAAAAATTACCAAAAACTTTTTTTTATTGTATTGCTTTTTAAAAATTTTGTTTTTGGAAAATAAAAAAAGCATTGTGTTTTATCTTGAACAGAAAAAAGAAATATTTACTATGATGAACTCTTTTATTAATAATAACATTGAGGATAAAGTATAGTTTATGTCCATAAAGTTTGCGAAAAATTTTAAAAATATTATCTACATTTAATTTGATTCAATTTTACCTCTAACATTTTTTAATTATTTTAATTTTACCCCTAATAGCCGATAAATTGAAAATTTGAGGGTAAAATTATTAATGATTAGGGGTAAAATTGAAACCATTCGAAAACGTTATGGTAAGTTCAATTAAATTAAACGTTAGTGATATTTTTGAAACATTTCGCAAACATTAAGGACATAAACCATACTTTACCCTAATAATAATAATAATAATAATAATAATAAAATTTAAAAACTTTTTTTATTTTCGATCATATTCATTTCGAAAAACCTACACAACCAAGCCTTTTTGACAACCAAGTGCAACAAAGTCCTTCTGACATACGCGCATAAGGTTTTCTCTCTTCTCAAAAGGCGCGCCCTTCTCAAACACGCTTTCTTATTTTTTTTTCATCTCCTCATTAAACTCATCATTATTCATCCATTTTGATTCATTCAATTCGTTCCTAAGTCTTTTTTAGTCGTTAGAATACATTTA
>JASCZI010151099.1:76392-87481 GCA_036250425.1 Stylosanthes scabra | reverse complement strand
TTATTGTGGGATTGTGCAAGGGAAACCACTAGGAACTTGTTTGAAAAGAAGATGTTGGAGCTGAGGAGGAAGAATGAGCAGGCATGGGCTTATCTTGACAAGTGGCCGAGGGAAGCTTGGACAAGAGCATTCTTCAAGCATGGTTCAAAAAATGATAACATCTGCAACAACGCTTGTGAGGTTTTCAACGCCAGGACCAAGGAGCACCGAGACAAGGGGATCATAACACCTTTGGAGGAGGTTCGTATGTTTGTAATGAGGTCGTTTGCAAAAAACAAGCTGAAATTAGCTAATCATCTAGGGAAGTTGCCCCCAATCCAGCACAGCCGTTTGCAAAAAATTAAGAACAGGGCCCATCTTTACCAAGTCCACTGGGCTGGAGATGATCCGTTCGAGAGGTGGCAAGTTCGAGGGGATCCTATAGACATGGCTGTGGATTTGGGGAAAAATGTGTGCGTTTGTAGGTTCTAGCAAATATCAGGTAACATTCACATTTTACCAACATTTTATTCACATCCACTACTTTATTCTGCTTGAGCTGATTTGAGGTGGTTTTTCCTTTTAGGCATGCCTTGTGTCCATGCTTGTGCAACTTTGATGCATCTTGACAAGAAGCTTGAAGACTACTGTCATGAATGACTGACTATGGACGCATATAGAAAAACATACCACCATGCAATGTATCCAATACCCGGTGAGCCATTGTGGGAGAAGTCTGAGGGCAACAGGCCACTTGCACCCCCGGTTAAGAGAAAGCCTGGCTGCTTACAGAAGAAGAGGAGAAAGGACAAAGATGAGGGAACTTCGAGGACTAAGAAACAGAATGACCAGACCAAGATGAATCGAAAATATAGGGAGTTCAGTTGTGCTTATTGTGGCAAGAAAGGTCACACTAAACGAAGCTGCCTACATAGGAAGAATGATGATGCTGAATGTGCGGCTATAGCTGCTGCTGCTGATGATGTTGCTAAAAATGCAGAAGGAGCCAATCAAAATCAGCAAAATGAGGTTGGTGGATCTCAAACAACCACTGCTGCTGCCACCGAAGTTGACCTAACCCCACCCAATTTTTCTCAACCAATGCCTACTGAGGAAGAGGTAATGCCTTGTCCATGCTTGTGGATATCTAAAGTTGACCAACTATATAAATTGTGCATCTGACTTGTATTACATGCTACAATTCAGCCATCTGAAGAACTTGCTGGGAGGGCTACAAGACCAGACAAGCTTCCATTGAAGAGGATAGCCACCCAACCACAACCAGCCCCCACCATGGACCCTTTGCAAGGAGCAAGTGCAGGGACAGCAAGAAGGATGTCTGACATCATCAAGCTAATCCCCACTCCAGGATTCAAACCTCCAAGGAAGAAATGAAGATTTTCTGATGTTCATGTGTTTTGTTTTTTTTTTTTTTTTGTTGCGTGTGTTTGGTGTGAAAATGTTGATATGCAGCTTTTAGGCTTGACTTTGGCAATGCTGCCCTTTTGTTATTTGTTGATACATTGTGTAGTCTGTTGACACATTGTGGCCTCTAGTGCCCTTTTGCTTCTGGTTTATGGATGTAATTATGCAACTAAAGACATCAATGGTAATGGTTATGGTTATTTATACAAATTTGTGCATCATTAGTTTCTTGTTATCACCTATCACCTATATTACAGATTTCATGCTCAGAAATCTAAGTTAGACCAATTGAAAATTTTTAATTATCATTAGATCAACAAAAATGCATGATCCAGATTGTAAACTTAATCAGATAACAATTGTAAATTAAGAATTGTCATTACATCAACATAAATCAGGTACATCAACACATCACATCACTTTACTGACCCTAAACAATTCCCAAGCAGCACCACCATCACCACAAAGCTCAAACCTAACACCCAACATTTTAGAACCCTAAGTTCATCCTCCAGTTTGCTCACTCTACCCCCTAAATTAATCTTCAATGGGTCTACATTGGTCTCACAATGATCCCTCGCTTCAGTGCATCCATCTTCTTCACCATCTGCCCAGACAAAGAAACCAAATCATCTTTACCCAGAGGTCTGCAATGGAGAGAACAACAGGTAGTTAACAATCATCACATGCAATCAGTGGAGAAAAAATGACTACCACTTACATTATATTTTGGGCAGCCATAGAAGGGTCTGTCGGGGTTGAGTTCCGTGCCCGACCACTTCAGCACTGGCCGCAACCCATAGCCACACCGTTCAGGAACCTTCGATGCTCTTCCACGAGGTGATGCCCTTGCCCACGAAGTTTGGCTCCTTGGCCGCGAGCTGCACCCAGAACCTTAGCTATTGTTCCCATGCATCCTCTTCATCAACAACACTGGACAACACTGGCAGCAGCCTCTAGAAGAAGGGTATAATGGAATTTGGGAATTAGGGTTCCTCAAATTTGTAACCACAAATGGGGGCCAAAATGAGACATACAAATTTGAATTTGCCACATCAAATAACGGTCAGATATCCTACAAGGCAAGAGTCAGACGACATGGCAACACACGTGGACAAGTTAACGGCCAACTCAGCAAAAAATTGACGAAAGTGGACGGAGGGGCCAACGGGATCCACGATTGCAAAAGTGGGATGCCAAATTGATAACAATTAAATTTGGGGGCTATTCTGTTCAAAACTTCAAATTTAATGAGCCAATCTGATATTTAACTCTAACTTATGCTATCAACCATCGAGCCATCAAAAAAAAACATGACTTTTCAAACTTACTGATTGTCTCATCCAATAAACAATTTTTATTAACATGTAAACCTTTGCACAAGACAAGTTTTTATTAACATGTAAATATATATATATAGTCAATTTAGAGTTGAATATAAAGGTCATCATCCACCGATTAATTCGTTTAGTTTTCAATTTGCATCATTTAAATTCACAACTTTTTAGTCTGCAATTTTAATGAACTTTTCGAACGGTAACATTTAACTCGTGATTAAATGGATTTAACCCTCGGTTTAGCGAGTCAATCCGTTAGTCCGCTTTAAGTGCATAGAATACTAAAAAAATATATTTATATATATTAAAACTCTTAACAACACATTTACTCTTATAATTTATTATTACTTTTCTATATTAATATTAAAATTATAATTTATGAATTATATTTGTATACATTTTTTTTATGAGAACGGTGTTACATTAGTTTATATTATGATTATATATTAAATTATTAATATATTATTTTTTAACTACTGTTCATAAAGGATTATTTTAAAATGATATCAATAAAATATAAAATAAGTAAACAAATAAATACAAGAAAAACACAGGTCGGACCAGCCCGCAAAATCGCGAATCAATGTAAGGCGGTTTTAGACATCTCTCAAGACAACCAATATATATGATGAGCTAGTCCGACTCGAACCATTAATGTTTGGCCCATTGTGGGTTTGAATAAATGTACCGGGCTGGCCCGAATACCCACCTCTAACTCTACTCAGTCATTTTCGTTTTGTATATTCAGTTAGAATATATACTTTATTGACTAGGACCTCAAATAATACATGAAAATAAAGTAAAAGTAAAAGATAATCAACCCAAACCCAACTCAAGTTTGTGCCAACATAATTTATGTTGACAATTTTATATCAAAATTAATTTGAATAGTAATTAAAATAACTCTTAGATACATAATTACCAAAAAATATATGATATTAAATTATAATATTACCTTTTTAAATATGTTTATTTTATTTTTAATTTTTAGTATGTTTTTTATAGTATTTTTTGGAGTACTCTTATACTCTTTTTTAGTACGGTATATTTTTTCATTATTATTAATATTTATAGTTAATTTTTGGTGTTTAATTTGTTCTATCTAATAGGGATTAATAAGTTATCTTATAAAAATATAATAATAATAAATATAACATACAATAATATAAAAGAAATTAACTTTAAAAAAAAAGCAAATAATAAAAAAAGATAACTCATATTTGAAAATGATATGAATTTCATAAATAAAATGATACATTTATAAAAATAAATAAGTAATAATATGTTTTCTTATAAAAATAGATACAATTTATCTTGGAGGTGATTGATACAGTACCATTTATCAACACTTGATTAATAAATTCCGATTCACCTTGCTTTACATAACAATTATCATAAGCGTTGTACAAATCAATAAAGATCTCATCCGATAATCATTCCTTTATATTTGGTGATTCAATCCCTCATCACACTTTTATTTGACATGCTTGAAACAAATTTTATTGAAGATTTGAATTTGAGAAACTAGACTGCATTGCATATTGCCCTGCTATGTGAAAATATATGGGTTTTGGAATATCTTTTTAACCTGCTGGATTAAAAATACACATAAGAATATTAGAATAATTTTATATATTTTATTGTACTCTAATGTACTCTCATATTCATAGAAGATTTAAAATTTATAATTATCTTATCTTAACAACTCAAATGAAAGAAATTGTTTCTAACTTTTAATTGTTACTTAATTTTATTGATACATTTCAACTTGATATTTTAAAGTAACTGTTTTCTTTTAATTTTGATAAAACTAATTATTCTTTTATTAATATTTTTCTTTTAATTTAATATGATATATATCATTTTAAAGGATAATTTTATCTATTTATACAATTTTAATAAAACGTGAAGGCGAATATAAACCAAAATCTATGTTAGTATGACGCACAAACTTCTTTAAAGGAAGGAAGTAAGGAAGTGAAGAACAACATTTTCATAATTGGAATAATCGAAATTTATCAACTATTCTCACATTTATCATGTTACTCAAAGATTTTTTTTGTTGTTACATTATTGAACATTTATACCTTTGTAGGTGGGGTTGTGTTAATTTTCAATCTAATACTAAAAGCACTCCCGGCATTCTATTTTGTGTTTTTTCAGCTGTTTTATCTTGATACTTTTTAATGCTTTTTCTATTTTATACTTAAATCACTTACTAAAAATACTTAAAAAATATATTTGATTGAATGGAATTAGTCCATTATTACTCATTCTTCTTGTAATATTTCTTTTCAACTTGAATTAAAATCACAATAAAAAATAGGTGAGTACACAAATAATATGCAACAACGAGAAGGAAAAGAAAACATGTATGAGTCAAGATGACTATGGATGTGTACTCTCTTGGAGTACAAATCTAAATACATAAGCATAAACTGTTTAGATATTTTATCTGATTTTAATTTTTTATTTTTAAATGTCTTTTATTAGCCAAATTAATTCTTAGAAGATATAATCAGTAATCAAATTCATCATTATGTTAATTAGATAATATGTGTTATAAAATAATTGGTGATTGACGTTACTAAAATAATATATCATCCAAAATTTACCTAATATTTAGAAGTAATATTAAACATTGATGCTTGGTCTCGTACGTTTATTATCTAAGGTGTACTGATATGTTAAATTAAATTTGACAGTTAGAATTTGACATGTAGGAATCCCTTATCCACGTCAAAGTCTGATTTTTTAACCAACAAAAACATCCACAATGGAAGTTATAGAACATCCGAAACCTAAAGCAATCTCAGCCAACTTTATATTTTTTGAAACAGAACATTCGAAACTTAAAAAGGTGATTTCTACTGTAGTACTGTACCCTTCATTAATGAAAGAGTTTAATACCCTTTCATACTTGGCAATAAATTATTGGTTCAAATGTTCCAAGTCAAATTAAACACTAAATTTTCGTTTCTTTTATTTCTAACTCCGTTAAACTAGTGATTGGGTCACACATAATTAATGCCTCATTTTCTATCCTGTAATCTTATCTAAACACCATTCGTGAAGCCACATTAACTGTATCCTAATAATTACTATGATATTAATATGAGTATTATAAACGTATTATAATTGATTACTGTAAGTCTATAACTAGATTCCCTTAATGTTCTACTGTAACTAGATTAAAATTACTATATCTAATGATAATAATGTATCTATGATAAATTTAATATACCAATCTAAACATATAAATTATGATTAAATTGACAAACATTTTAGAATAATTATCAATAAACTAATAATCTAATTATTTTACATAGTTATTTATTTTATTATAATTTCAATTAGTTTTATCTTTGAATTTTATGAATAATTCTAGATAATTAATAAAAATTTAGTCAATATTAGCAAAAAAATTTAAATGGGATATTATATTTTTTCAGGTTTAGAATGTTTTATTTCTAAAAAATATCTATATAATTATATTTATATTTAATTTTCAGAAATTCTTGATTGTGTGATATAGGACGTTCTGTTTTTAACGTTTTGGATGTTTCCTTTTTATATTTGATTTGTTAGTTAAAAAAATATTAGTTACCTATAGTTTTTATTGAGAATAAGATATAATGATACTTTTTATTTAATCATATTTAGTGAATTATAATTTATATTAGCATTAAAAGAAATTATGTCATTTGGATATAAAAATATGTAAGTAACTTTTTTAATGAAATTATTATTATGGTCATATTGAATACAAAAATTATTTTGCACATTATATTCTTTGTATTATTTATTTATTTACATAAAATAAAATAGTTATATAGATTATTAATAAAAGAATAACTATATTATACTTTTAAGATTTTAATTGAAAATATTATATTTTAATAATAATATGAAATATATACGATACAAATTTTTATACACGCATACTTGTCTGTACAAAAAATAAGAAACTATTTTTGAAAAAAGAAGTGAAATTATTTTTTTAGTTGTGATAGAGAGACCTAAAACTTAAGCCTAATTATAGGCCTAATACCTAGAAGGGTAAAGAATTTAATCATAAATATTATTTTTAAAAAATATTAAAAATATAAAAAATATAAAAATTTCTCTAATAAGAATTAGGTTTGCAATTAGATTTAAATTTTAGACCTCTCAAACATTTTTCTTATTTTTATTAGTTCTAACAAAAAATAATTAAAATATAATTTTATCCTATTTTAAATATCAAGGCATCTCTTCACAAAAAAAAAAAAAATCAAGGCAGCTCAAGTGCTCAACCGTTTATCAATCTTTGGGGTTGAATAGTAAATTGTGGCAATTAAAGCTAAGGGAAGGAGTGGGGGGACGTAAAAAAGAAAACCGACGTTAAGTGTTGTATAATAATGACATTTAATATTATACAAAATTTATCAATGATTTGTTGCCAAGTATGAAAGGGTATTAAACCCTCTAATTAGATTTGTCAAAATACTAAATAATTCTTACTAATAACAAAAATATATTTTTATAATAAATTCAAACAATTAAAATCATACTATATTTATAATTAAAATACAAAATAAACACTTAAAGAACTAAACCAAAAATTGAAATTAATCATAAAAAATTCTAATTACAAAAAATCAACCACGTTGAGAATAGAACCTAATTCCTACTGCGGGAAGAACCCGCCACTTCCTTCTTTTTCGGCTGAATTTAAACTCCCACTCGATCTAGTTCAATAACCCTTCCAGAATTAAGAATTAATTTGCCAAATCCCAATAACAAATTCGATGCTACGTAACTAAATAATCAACCAACAAGCATAGTGATCATCGGATATGGTACCAAGAAGCTAACATAATTCATGCACGGTTTCACGACTCCCTTGCCAACAAAAAAGCCAGAGCCAAGAGGGCACAATGTCGATACCAAGTTCCCTATAATCACAAAGAGATTAGGGTCCTAATCTTTATTCAATGTGGTAGATTTCTGGTTTAAATGGAATTTTTTTTATGATGAATCTCAATTTTTTGTTTTAGTTCTTTAAGTTTTTATTTTAATTTTAATTTTTTTAATTAATATAGTATGGTTTTAATTCTTTGAGTTTATTATAAAAGAATATTTTTGTCAATAAAATTAATAAGGATTATTTAAATTTTTACAAAAATGCTTGAAGGGATAAATTTAATTTTTAATTTAGTATACATTATTATACAATGGTATTTTAGTATACACATTGATATAACTAATTTTATTAAAAAATTAAAAACTCACATGGATAAATATATCCTACATGTTGAATTTTCAATGGTTAATTTAAATTAACAAAAAATGGTGCATCTTAATTAATCATCGTATTGAAGCAAACATAAAAAATTTATGCATTCATCGATTCAAAATTTGTTTAATGTTTGGAAGTAAGTATTAATTTTTTTTTATAAAACAATTAAATTCTAAATAATAATAATAATTAACCAAAATAATAAATCACCTAGTATTTGATGAATCAGTACTGTAATAAAGCACCTATAGAATTGGGTAAGCACTCAAACTCAGGAGAGAAAGAAAGGTTATGTTAATGATTTAGCTTAGTGGAGGCTCCCTTTTGTTGACCCCTTTTGGCTGAGGATGTGTGTTATGAAATAAGACGAAGCGCGTAAATCTATCAATATGAGAGGACCTTATGTTATGTGTGCACAAAACGCGTTACAATCCAATGTATTCAAACGATACCTTAACTGTTTGTGCAAAGTGGCAACAACATTAAACTTGTAACTTAACATGTAAACCAGCATGAGAAACAGAAACAGTATCTTACAATGTTGTTTTCGGGCTTAGTCCAATAAAATCCTTGAACACCAATCACAATTAAGTTTGAAGAAACCCTGTAATGAGTAACAAGTAATATAAAGCAATGAAGGTGAGGCCAGAAGCTGCAGAGGTTAAGGATATTTATATTCTAACAATTAGCATATAACTGATTGTGTACAGAGATTTATTCAGAGGAATGACTCAAAAAGAATTAAAATATGAATTAATCTATATATACCATTGTACACATATGTACACACCATCTAACAACACAGAAAAATATAAACATTAGCACATAAAAATTTCTATTTGTGTGCTAATGTTTACACTTATGTTATTAGATAGTGTGTACAATATAATGATACATTTAGTATTACGATTAAAATATATATCATTTCTTCTTAAGCATCACGAACTTAAAAGGAAGCTAATAATTTGCAAATATACAAACAATCAGCATGATGAAGAGATCATCCTTAAATTATGGGATAAGTTCTCTTTTAGTCAATAAAGTTTATGATTACTAACATTTTTTTTTTGTGTCAAAATAGTCTCCAAGATTTCATTTAACAGAAGATGATAGTAGATTACTGACGTCTGCAATTTCCTTTATAGAAAACAATCCATTTTAAGTTCATGGAAACCATGGAGCAAAGAAATTGAGCAAGTACAAGTTACCTTCTAAGATTTCTGTAAATAGGCTTTCGGTAAAGATGGTTAATGCCAAGCACATAGCGATCAATCATTCCAGCAGATGCAGAGTAATGCCATTTTTTTTGGTTTCTGTCTGGCTTCTACTACAAACTTTCATAGTTTCATTATTCACCTTTACAATTATGCTAATGCAGTAATGCCTTTTTTTTTTTTTTTCCCTTTCTTTGGTTGACTATGCAGTAATGCCATTTGTTATTGAAAATACATGCACTAAATATTAGGAAAATGAGGAAATTATATATTTTGTATTCACCAAACTAATGATATATTTTTAATATATATTTTATAACAAATTTATACTAATGACTACTTTTAATAATAATAATAATAATAATAATAATAATAATTATTATTATTATTATTATTATTATTATTTATCAATAATATTTATTTTAAAAAAACCCCTTAATATACGAAATTAAAATCTCCCCGGATGCAAGCTTATAACGACGCTGATCATATTAGAGTATATCTTTAGATTTTTAAATTTTTTCTTAACATGCAAGACTTCCATGAATAGCATTTATAAATAGTATAAGGATATTTCAAATAAGAATGATAAGAACGTTGCACATAAGTTCAAACAAAAGAATTTAATTTCAAGTATATGAAATAAGTGACGTTGCAGACTATATAATCATTAAAAGCTATTCAAATACAATCATGCAAAATCAATTATATTCAGTGAAAATTGCATAGTTACTAAAATTATCATAACCATTTAATATCAAGAATCAAATACTTATATATACAAAATCAGCAATTAACACATTAATAAAAGCTAACAAACTATTCCAATTAAGCACACATCAGATTTAAATATAAGAAATAAATTAGAAGGTCTGTTATCACTAAAACATGAGTCAACAATTGAACTAAAGTGCCTAAGCGGAGATAAGAAGAGCATCTGCTTGTTGCTGGAACCTGGAAGGCGAAGAAAGAGCGCGCTTAGGGGAAGAAGAAAAGGAAACTGAGGAATAATGTGCGAAAAGAGGTGGGGCGACAATGCGAGCGTAAGGGGAATTCGGATCAAAAGCGTTGGACTACTGGGCTGGGTTTAGAAGCTAGGGATTTTTGGGTGTTATTAGAGATTTAATTTACTATTTTTGTTCTTGTTCTTGAGGGGATTGTTCTTTACAGGGAAGGAAACAATTGTGCTAGCTGGCTTGCCAAATGGGATACCATTTTATTGATCTCCCTCCAGCAGGGATTATTAGCCTCATTCATGATGATGCTTCTGCGGTCTCTATGCCCCGTAATATCCTAGTTTAGTTTTTCTTTCTTTGGGCTTCGGCCCCTTGTATTACCAAAAACAAAAAATTAATTTGTGTATTTGATTTATTTTTTGTCTGTGTATTTAATTTGATTAATATCATATGATTTTAAGTGTTTGGGGTTTATTATAAAAGGAATTTTTTTTCTAACAAAGTTAATAAAAATTAGTCTTTTGGGAAAAAAAAAGTAGTTAATGGGGTATGTTTGTCTTTTTAATTCTTATATATATATATATATATATATGGTGAATGTTACGGTACCCTCTCTTTTTGAGAGGGTAATTTACCTTTTCTAGTTTATTGATTCACAATTAACTTAATAAATAATTTTTTTTAGTGTTTAACATATAATCTTATCCAAATAAGGATTTTCTATGATATTTTGTGTTTTTTTTAAGAGATGAGCACATAATATAAAATTTTCTATATGGTCATTTTAAATCAAATTCAACGAAAAATAGAAGGTAGATAAGTAGTGGTATACATTCCGACCATAAAAAAGTTATTTACTGAGTTAATTATGAACTAATACACTAAAAAGAGTAAATT
>JASCZI010151099.1:36088-47489 GCA_036250425.1 Stylosanthes scabra | reverse complement strand
CCCCCCCCCCCCCCCCCTTTTCTTTTTCTTAAGTCAAGTACTTTAGGATAAGTGAGATTCGAATTTCCCGTTTCTTAATTAGAAGATTATGTGGTGGATTTTTTTTTAAAAAAAAAACATAAGAAAATGTTTAATGGGCCAAGCTCAATAATATAATTCAAAGCGATGTTGATAACTAAACAAATCCATTATCCATTATTATATTAAAAATTAAACATTATAGATTATATCTTTTACTTGAACTAATCTTTTTTTATACAAAAATTTAAGTGTATTCAGTACCAATTATCTTATCACCAATGTATTTTCCTTCATAATCATCATCTTCATCTATATTACAAATTATAATTTAAAATATAAGAATATACCTATACCTAATGATTATTGTGTTCACTCAATTTTGGTAACGTCTATCATATCATATTGAAATTGATAAACAGGAAAGTACTAATTACTAAACCAATTTACCAGACAGATAATATTGCAAATGAACAAGACGGATAATACCAAACTCTTTTTAATTAAATTTAGTAAAACGAGTTTGTTACGGGGAAGTAAGCTAAGTTTTGAAGAGTCCAAATTAGTAAATTAGTAAATTGCTTAATAGCTAAGAAGAGTAACATTTTGTCTCCGTGGACTCAACAGAGTACATAGTGAGAGGAAAAAATAAATAGGTAAATAAAAAAAAAGTTCACACAAAATAAATAATAAAAAAAAGATCTTTGAGTTTTTCAATTCGAAGTCTCCAAGTCTTTCTCCATAGATTGCGAGAGACTTCTCACTCAACAAACAATCAAACCCTTCAAATTAAGCATGCAAAATTAACCACCAACACACCACAATTTCTCAGCTTTATTACTATTTTTTCCACTCTCCTTCTCAAACAACTCAAAATTAAAAACCACCATCGACGATAATCACAGCTAGAATATTTTTTTCCTTCCCCTTTTTTTTAATTATTTTAGCAGAAGCTGAGAATAAAGGTGCAATTTTTACACTCATCGAATCAGTGTAGTGGGTATCCGAGGCCAACCCATTTGAGAGCTCGGAAAACCCAGTTTCGGATTTGTCTCTGGGTGCTCCAAAAATCATGAAGAAGCTTCGGAGATCAACGCTGGCTCTGCTTTTAGGGTTTCTGCTGCTGTCGGTGGCGCCTTCGTCAATGGGGAGATTCGTGGTGGAGAAGAACAGCTTGACGGTGACTTCGCCGGAGAAAATCAAGGGAACCTATGACAGCGCCATTGGTAACTTTGGTATACCACAGTATGGTGGTAGCATGGCCGGGAGCGTTGTGTACCCGAAGGACAACCAAAAGGGCTGCAAGGAGTTCGATGAGTCTGGGATTTCCTTCAAATCAAAGCCCGGTGCTCTTCCAACCATCGTTTTGCTCGATCGTGGAAGTAAGATTCTTTTGCTTTTACTTATTTGATGTTTGAGCTTCAGCAAAGAAAACATTTTTTTTGGAGTTGATCAGTTTTGAAGGTTTTTTTGTTTTTTGGTTCGTGTAGTTTGTGAGGTTTTGTAGCTAGGGTTTTGCTTTGGGGCTGAAGCTTTTTGATGCTTTGCATGTTGTTGAGCTGGAGTTGGTTGTTGACACTGACTTGCTGTGAATTTGATTCAATAATTGGGTTCTAGATTTTATCTTTTTCCATTAAGTAGTTTTGAATGGATTGATTGGTAGCTGAAGTATTGAAATGTTCTTTGGTTTTGTATTCTTAATGTTTTGTCCTTTTGTTCCTTGCAGGTTGCTTTTTCGCTTTGAAGGTCTGGAATGCCCAGAAGGCTGGAGCTTCTGCTGTTCTTGTTGCTGATGATATTGAGGAGAACTTGATAACTATGGACACACCTGAGGAGGATGGATCATCTGCAAAATACATAGAGAACATAACAATACCATCTGCTCTCATTGAAAAAAGTTTCGGTATAAAATTAAAGGATGCCATAAGTGGCGGTGATATGGTCAATGTAAATCTTGATTGGAGAGAGGCTGTTCCCCACCCAGATGACCGTGTAGAGTATGAGTTGTGGACCAACAGCAATGACGAGTGTGGAGTTAAATGTGATATGTTGATGGAATTTGTGAAGGATTTTAAGGGTGCTGCGCAGATACTCGAAAAAGGCGGTTACACTCAGTTTACACCCCATTATATAACTTGGTACTGTCCTCAGGCATTCACATTAAGCAAACAGTGCAAGTCCCAGTGCATCAATCACGGAAGATATTGTGCTCCAGATCCTGAGCAGGACTTCAGTACTGGTTATGATGGGAAAGATGTGGTTATTGAAAACTTAAGGCAGCTTTGTGTTTTTAAGGTGGCAAATGAAACTAAGAAGCCTTGGGTGTGGTGGGACTATGTCACTGATTTTCAAATTAGATGTCCAATGAAGGAGAAAAAATACAATAAGGAATGTGCTGATGCTGTCATTAAGTCACTTGGTCAGTGAACCGTTATTGCCTATGCTTTTTCCTTGGCAGTTCATAGTAGAGTTTCCTAACCTGATTATTCAATATCTGCAGGTCTTGATCTCAAAAAGATTGAGAAGTGCATGGGAGATCCCGATGCTGATTCTGACAATCCTGTTTTGAAGGAAGAGCAAGATGCACAGGTTTGTACTATACAATTTTAATCAACTTATACTGCTACTTCATTCATTTTATCAGATAGTGATATACAGATGTTTAACAAACTAGTTTTGCTTTGCAGGTTGGAAAAGGTTCCAGAGGTGATGTCACCATATTGCCTACTCTTGTTGTCAATAATCGACAGTATCGAGGTTTGTACTGTGTGTTTCTCATGATTATGTTCTGGATTTCCAATTCTTAAATTATTGAATTTCTTTTTCCCTACTAAAATGTTCTCCAGGAAAACTGGAAAAAGGGGCTGTCATGAAAGCTATATGTTCTGGGTTTGAAGAAACTACTGAACCAGCTGTCTGTTTGAGCAGTGGTAATGTTTACTTTCTTTGTGTTCCTGTAGGAATATATGTTGTGTGCTATTCAATACTGGATCTGATTCTTATTGAGTGACAAACTTTTGGTTGGCAGATGTCGAGACAAATGAATGTCTGGAGAACAACGGTGGTTGTTGGAAAGATAAAGCAGCTAACATCACTGCATGCAAGGTATTTTATATTAGAATGGAAATAGATATTCAGGTTCCAGTTTTCCATATTCCAATTTACGTATAAGAATTTTCTCTCAGGATACATTCCGCGGCCGAGTATGTGAATGCCCCCTCGTGGATGGCGTGCAGTTCAAAGGAGATGGCTATACAACCTGTGAAGGTTGAAATACTACTAAGAAAACTTTTCCTTTTGCATGTATCTTATATGTACTTAACTTTTAGCTGACAAAAAAAAAGTCCGGATGCTCAACTCTACTTTTTGCATAGTTTTTGCTGTGAACGCAACCTGTGAAGATCTTTTAGCTTTAGAGCATCTGTATTTTTTTCTTAACTTGCTTTCCACTTTAATTTAACTAGTTTCTTCTGGTTTTGCAGCCAGTGGACCCGGGCGGTGCAAGATAAATAATGGGGGTTGTTGGCACGATGCTCGTAACGGACATGCATTTTCTGCTTGTTTGGTTAGTAGCTATCTGGTTACTCTTTAGATCATCTTATTCTGCTTCAGAAGATCCTTAACGGGAGTTGAATTGTGACATATCTTGTCCTTGATTCATGAACAGGATGATGGACATGTTAAATGTCAGTGTCCTGCAGGGTTTAAGGGTGATGGTGTCAAAAACTGTGAAGGTGAGATACGTTTATATTCTTTATATCTTACTAGGTGTTACTGACCATTACTATTCAGTATATGTTGTGTGTTATAGTGATAGGACCCCTGAATGTGTGTATTTGTACTACAATTCGCATCATTCTTGATGCCCAACGCACAATAACTTTCCTGCACTTCCACTTGGCAAGTTGAATCCAAAATCCTGCTGAAACACAACCCAGCTGAAACTGTTCCATAATGTTGGTTTCGTGATGAACCTCTTTTTGGCACCCAAAAGCTAGGATTTGTGATACTATAACTGTTTTATGTGATTGATCCACTAGTACATATTTCCAAAATGTTGGACAAACTCCTTGCTCCCCCTTCTGTCTGATTCTCCTTATGTTATAAATTTTAAATTTTAGAGAAACTTATTGCCGGTCCGGTGTGTGAAATACTGACTTCTACACATGTAATGTATACTCTGATAAACCATGTTTTAATTTCATCCCATAATTGAAGTAGTCTTCCCAATCATTTGGCTTAACATTATGAACTTGATTATTCATGGGAATGATCTCATGATAACGGGAAAAAAGAAAGAAAGATGAATATCTAAATTTACACACCATTGTCTGTTTCATTCTTGCAGACATAGATGAATGCAAAGATAAGAAAGCTTGTCAGTGCCCTGAATGTAGCTGCACGAATACCTGGGGCAGCTATGACTGCAGTTGCAGCGGAGATCTTCTGTATATCAGGGACCATGATGCCTGCATAAGTGAGTTTATACACACTTAGTCATTTTCTTCTAGCATATACTCCTGAATATGCTTGTTGTTCTTTTGTCTAATTCCCTGCTGGGTTTTCTGTAGGTAAAACTGCGAGTCAGGGAGGAAAATCTGCTTGGGCTGCCTTTTGGGTCATTTTACTTGGCTTGGTTGTAGCTGCTGCTGGCGCATACCTTGTATACAAATATAGAATAAGGGTAAGCTTTCTGGCATTCCATCATACTAGTTTACTGCATTGGCATTTCTCTATCCTTTATTTTCAGTTTCTGTAAAGAAAGGGAGTGATATTTCCTTTTTTAACGAATACCTTGTTTTGCAGTCATACATGGATTCTGAAATCAGAGCCATCATGGCACAGTACATGCCCTTGGACAGCCAAGGGGAAGTAGTAAACCATGTGAACGATGAAAGAGCATGAAATGAAAAGAAAAACATTACTTGTGAGCCTCCCTGGACATGATGATGATGGTGATGCATGAAAGCTCGGTTGAGGTGTTGATGATTCGGCGCATTGAATTATAATAATAGAATGTATCATATTTGGAAGAATAAAAACACCTTGGGAATTACATAGTTGTCCTGCGTTTTTTATTTGGGATGCACCAAGTTGTGTACTTTTACAAGGATGATGATTCTAGCAATTTAGTAGGGCAGACTTAAGTTATCTCACTAGATTTTAGGTTGTGTTTATGCTACTTTTTCTTCCACACTTTGTTTTGTAACTTATCGTGCTTCTATTACGAAACCTGCGTACATTTACAATGATGTTATTGTTCGAACACCCTACTCTTGATTGCCTCTCTAAAAACTACCATTGGAGTATGGTTCCATTCCAGAATAGGTTTCTTGAATTTTATTTATTCCCTCTCCTATCTTACTATTTATCTTCCATAATAATCTATTTTATTTATTCCCTTTTGATAAACAAATTACGTCCTAAATACTAAATCTAAAGAGATAATAACTACCTCACTTAGTACTAATCTTTTACCATTTTCAACCTTCTCTCTTTTTTATTTAAAAGAAGTAAACATTGCGTTTCATAGGGAAATATTAGGGAAAAGTTTGATAATCATATGAAGTCATAAATTTTTTATTTTAGTTTTCATTTATGAATTGTTATTGAATTAAATGTATAATATTATATGTTATACATATGTTATTTATATGAAATTAAAGATGCTAAATTAAATATAGTAATTTTTTTATGACTATCTATATTATTGTTACTTAAGTTTTTTTACATTTTAAATAACGAATTGAATGCATTAAAAAATAAGTATTATTAAATGTGTTTTAAAAGTACATCTTAACTAAATCCAAAAGTTGTATACTCTTCTTTTTCTAAGGAAAGAAAATTAAGAGTAAATGTTATTATAAAATAATATTATGGAAGATAATTAACGATTCAGGTTTTATCAATTAACAATTATGGTAGTAAATAATTTTTAATTAATTTAGGTATACACTTCTTTTTGTCATTCAAGTAAAAAACGAACAGAAATTTATATATATAACGAACATGTTTTTATAGTTGACATGTTCGTTTGCTTTTAAATTCTCTGATAGTAATATTCTGTTCGTGCAAGAACATAAATTTATATATACAACGGACATGTTTTATAATTGATACGATCAAATTTAAAATATGTCTGTTTATTTTAGTAGTAATATTCTGTTCGAATTCACTTAAATGAACTTAGATGAAAAAAAGGGGTATAGATGAAGCATAACTACATAGTTTTGATTCATAAATCATAACATGTTATTCTGAAATTTGAATAAGGAAGCAGCGTGTGTAGCAAGGTACTTGTAATAATAGCGTGGACTGTGGAATGCTGAGAGTACGAGTTGACCCAAAACGTCAACCTCCTTCAACCCCCAAACTTCCTTCCATGCAATTTGAAATTGAAACCCACTCTGCTCTCTCACTCTCATTCCCAAACCAAAACCATGAACCAACTTCAACTACCTTCCGCCCAAACAATCATCTCCGCCGCAGCCTCCGCCGCCGCCACAACCATGCTGCTCCACTCCCTCGCTCGCGACTACGTCCCCTGCTGGATTCACTTGAAGATCTCCAAGCTCCTCTCCTCGCTCTTCTTCTCCTCTCAACTCACCCTCGTCATCGAAGAGTACCATGGCATCTCCCACAACCACCTCTTCAACGCCGCACAGCTCTACCTCACTCCTCACACCTCTCCCAACTCCACTCGCTTCCGCGTCACCATGCCAAAAAATGACACCTCCATCTCCGTCTTCATGGACCGCAACCACGAGATCGTTGACCTCTTCAACGCCGTCAAATTCACCTGGAAACTCGTCACCAAACACATCCCTTCCACCTACATTCGAACCCCTGGCTCCAACCGCTACGAGTCCCAGACTCTCAAGTCCGAGATTCGTTACTACGAGCTGCGGTTCCACGCTAGGCACAAGGACATGGTGTTCACGCAATACCTACCTCACGTCATGGAGAAGGCGAAGGAGGCGCGGCAGCAGCAGAAGCCTCTGAAGCTGTTCACGCTGACTGACCAGCGCGTGATCCACAGACGCGGCAGCGTGTGGCAGTCTGTGAATCTGGATCATCCGGCGACGTTCGAGACTCTGGCGATGGACGAAGACGCCAAGAACGCGATCGTGGAGGATCTGAAGAGATTCGTGGCGAGGAAAGATTTATACAGGAAGGTTGGGAAGGCGTGGAAGCGCGGTTACTTGCTGTATGGTCCACCTGGCACCGGGAAATCGAGCTTGATCGCCGCCATGGCTAATTACCTGAGGTTTGATGTGTATGATCTGGAGCTGACTGATGTAAGGAGCAATTCCTTCCTGAGGAAGTTATTGATTTCCACTGCCAATAGGTCCATTCTCGTTGTTGAAGACATTGATTGTTCTCTTGAACTCCACAATAGGCTCACCAACACTCCCAAACCAATAGGCCCTGCTCACCACTCTCACAATCAACAACCTCAGGTACAATCAGGGGGATAATGTTTAAATTAGTCCCCGAAAGATATTGCGATCTTTAAATTTGAATAATGCAATATCTTTTGGGGACTAATTTGAATATAAACCCTACAATAAGGACAAATACTAGCCATATCATATGTGTATACATTACAATCTAAATTTATGTATTGCGGTTGCATGATGCAGGTGACTTTATCAGGATTCTTGAATTTCATAGATGGGTTGTGGTCGAGCTGTGGGGACGAGAGGATCATAGTGTTCACCACGAATCGGAAGGACAAACTAGACCCTGCCCTTGTGCGTCCCGGCCGTATGGATGTCCACATTCACATGTCTTACTGCACCCCTTCTGGCTTCAAGATGCTGGCATCCAATTACCTTGGGGAGGGGATCATGGCACATCCACTTTTTTCTGAAACTCTGGAGCTTATGCAGGCATCCAAAGTCACTCCTGCTGAGGTGGGAGAGCTCTTGCTCAAGAATGAGGACTCTGACTCTGCACTGCAAAGTGTCATCCAACTCTTATTGGATAAGAACAGGGGAGAAAGTGATGAGTGCAAGGCTGTACAAGTGGAATGCAGCCAAGCTTTTGAAGCTCAAGGGTGATAAGGGAAGCTTGGCTTAGCTGAAAACAAATAGTATATAACTATATATTGTTCTGTTATTACATTGGAATATATGTATAAGGCTCCTTTACAATATTTCATACATTGAACGGTGGAAAAGAATAAGAGAAGTAGATTATCATGGATTCATGTTATAAGGTTTTGGCTGATCACCATGTACTGAAACTTTCTTCTTGGAATAAAGAAAAAAAGGAACATTACAATTTTTTTTTTTTTTAATTGCTATGCTATATATCTGGTATTATTGTTTTGTTTGGCTGTGGTAATATTGAAGTCTAGTCCAATGTTCATTCCATTGTAAGCAATTGGAGCGTACATCCAGAGATCATCAGAGCTCAAGAGCTGTCCAATTGAAAACAAAATATGGGGGAAATTGAGTAAATCTCTGCAGTCTGTATCTTCCTAAAAAGCATAAAAGTGGAGCACATTTTGCATTGAGATAAAGTTTGTATGTTTGCAGAATTAGGAGCAGGGATCCTCAAGTTATTACCTTAATTTGGAGCTGTAAAAATTTCACATATTGGACTGCTTCTTCAAGCATTGTGCTGATATCCACCTGTAATTCATAAGCAAACTTGAGAATTTTTCCATCTAAACTTAACCAATTTGTTTTATATTGTTTTGACAGGAGTTAGTTTGCCACCGAGAGAGCTACCTTGGTTCCATTAGGCACTAAGTTTTGTAAGATTCTCAACCTTTCATTTATTCTTGCTCTTCTTTTCTGTACAATGTAATCTACTTTAGTACATCAAAAAACAACTAGGGAGGATATTTTGAGAAAAATTCACTTGGCATAGTCCATACCCTTGCATAGATGCTCTGTGGATCAGTAGCAGAACCTCTACTAGATCTAGATTTGCCATTTCCTGTAGAATATTTCAGGTTCAAGCTTGAAGATTCTCCTCCATTTAGCTCATGACAAGTATTCAACTCATCTTCTGAGCAGGAACTGCTCAAGTTTTCCTCCTGATCCGGAGATATATGTTCTTTAATTCTGTTAATGGAAGCAGATTTTGGTTTCTTTGTAGTTTTAACATTTTTCTTGTTCTTTAGTATCTACAGAATCAAAATATCACACCAAATCAAAACAGTTATGAGGTTAAAGCAGTAATATGTGATGTTATAAAGCATAAGGAATGTTTTGTGTTTTCTACCTCAGTTGAACTCCGAGACCTTTTTCTTGGCTTCTCCAACTTGCTGCTTATACACTCTTGGGCTGATTCAGAAACCGGTTCGCTTAGTACATTCTTATCAGCAATAACATCTACACCTAACTCTTTATCAGTATATGTGCTTAATGATGGATCCACCGTGTTGGTTAATGGATCACTCAAGTTGTCACTATTTACAATTGGAAACATATTACTACTGCTATAATCAGTGGAACTAAACTGCCCTTGTAAGAAACTAAAAAGATTACTATTATCAGAAGCATTTGCTGCATAAAATGAACTGCTATCGATGTCTGCATGATCATGCCATAATGCAGATGGAATTCCTGCATTCAAATTTGCATGCAGCTGTTGTGTGTATGAGCTGTTGCTAAGAAACTGGTTCATGAAATCAGCTTCCTCGGCTGTGTATGATCCACTAAGGGAACTCCATTCTGGATAAATTTCCTCACCAGGCTCCATTTTCTTTCTTTGAGAAGCTTATTAATATGATTATAATATGAGTTTCTTCTTTTTAAACTATTATTGTAGAGAAGAAGCTGAACTTGGTTCAATGCTTTAATGGGATCAATGCTTTAACCCTATTTATACAACCAAGAAATCGAAACAAAATGCCACTTTGGTCTGTGGTTGACTTAATCTTTATAAAAAGGTATAATTTATACTTGCTAATAATTGGTCTCTGACAAAGTCCTACTATCACTACTTAGGACTGAAAAGTTGGACAGAAATGAGAGACAGAAGAGAAGCACAATATTAGTATTAAAGTATTTGTTAATGAGGTTAATTAAGGAGATTTAGAAGTTGTTAGAAAAAAAAATCCAGAAAAAAGAGAAATACACCTGTTAATTGTTAGAACAAACGTGGGGGTGGCATTTAATAAACATATTATAAGACATGGTCGGCTATGAGAATTGAGATCGTGCCATTTATTAATACAGACAGCATTATCTGCTAACTGGATTTTTGTTTCTTCCATTTAGCTGTTAAAACTTCACCAAACACTCACTCTCTCTCTCTCACACACACACACACATTCACAAGTTAGGTTTCTGTTTTGAAGAAGCTCCTCAGTTTTTGGGATTAGCCCATCCTTTTTATGTTAATGCTGAGTTGGTTAAGACTTAAGTAACTAACTATGAATTTATATATGTGACACTGGAATATATGGACCACGTCACATTATATTCTTTGATAAGATTTCATGGATTTTTTACATGTATACGTGTCGTGTGTGCACATTTTCTAAGTTAAGGTTAACACTGATTAGAGGAGAGAGATTCTTCCTTCTGTAGGATAAGGATTCTCCTTGCTCATAGCAAAGAAGATAATGTTTTGTATGCAGTATGCATTATATCAAGTCATAATGTAATTAACCAGCTTCAACAACAGCTGCATAGAATATATATTATTACATTTAAGATTACTAATCATTGGAATTAATGAATCTTGGCATTCATTGGTGCTAATAATCTGACACAGAAAGTTTATGATTGTCATGAAAGGAGACAGACATGAACCTAAAATGCTGCAATGAAATTTTAAAGCTTTGTACAAAATACTCTGAAATCTAGAAATTGTTGTCATATGTTTTTCTACCTCTAATATTAGTTGTCTAAGATTTGATTAGATTTTATTCATGGTGCAAGTTGTCTTAGTAAGCAAGGAATTATAAAAGTTACATACCCCCACCCCCTATTTATAATTACTTGCATCATGGTGATTATATTTATATATATATCAGCAAATTGTCACGATACTTATTAGCATTTAAATAAAACACATAAATATAAGTTTTACTTTCAATCTGACTCAGCAACGTAGCATGAGCCTACATTATTCTCTTCATTTACCACCAGTTAATTAACTCAAATTGTATATTCATATAATCTTGCTGGTGCAGAGAAAATTGAGTTGAGACTAATAAGTGATTGAAATTCGAAAATCCAAGACTAAATTATTAGCATAATGCTCCAGTCTTGCAAATGTTATCACACAAGGAACAGTGAAATTAAATGAATCAAATTTTTGTCTCATTGCTCAATGTAGAAAAGGGCTTTCCCTTTTTGAAAAATAAAGAATAAAAAAGCTCTTAGATCTCTGGATTCAGTTCCATTTATACAAAATT
>JASCZI010151099.1:15577-36078 GCA_036250425.1 Stylosanthes scabra | reverse complement strand
TCAGCTTGCTTTAGTTGGAGGAGTAATGGAGAGGTCTAGTCCAATGTTAATTCCATTGTAAGCAATTGGAGCATACATCCATAGATCATCAGAGCTTAGAAGCTGTTACATTACATTCAAATCAAAATATTAGTAATATATCTTTTGCAACACAAAAAAGAACATGTTATCAACTTGGCTTGTTACCTTAATTTGGAGCTGTAAGAACTTCACATAATGGACAGCTTCCTCAAGCATGGTGCTGATATCCACCTTAGTTCCATTGGGGACAAGTGTCTGTAGTATTCTCAATCTTTCATTTATCCTTTCTCTTCTTTTCTGCACAATGCAAGTATGTGTAATTTTAGTCATGATGATGGTATTTGAATTTTTATCATTTATCAACATGAGTGATTATATGATGATGAAGTTCCCTTCAAAAATGGACTTACTCTTGCATAAAGGCTCTGTGGATCTGTGGCAGCACCACTGCTATTTCTTCTATTTTTGGGAGCTGCAGGGCTTTTCTCTTCTTCACTGTTGCTTGTGTAAGAAGAAGGAATTGGATTCTCCTTCCTCGATTTAACATTCCTCGTGTTTCTTGGGACCTAAGTAATGCCATTATCATGAACATGATAACAAATTATGTACAATTCAATGTTATGAAGGAACAATTTGGAGAACAATGGGAGAAACTAGCAATAGATTTTAAACTCTGAATTGTTCAACTACCTCAGATGAGCTCCTAAGCCTTTTTGCCGGGTTCTGAAAGTTCTCTGCAGGCTCGAAAACCATCCTTTCACACTCTATCTTAGCATCTTCATCAATGATTCCATTTATCTGCGCCCTCGAGTTATCATTACACTGTGGACTAAACTTGGCACCTTCTAAACAAAAATCGGTGGACATGGAATCGAAATTCGTTGCAGTATCATAGGAATACATATTACCATTCTCAGTACTGGAGCTACTCCCTTGGGAGAAGCACAGATAGTTAGCATTTTCAATATGTGAAGGAGGCAAATAAGAATTGCTGTTGGTTCCTTTCAAGCTCACTACTTTTGTGGATTCATGGGCAGGCCAAAATGCAGAAGATGATGGCATGCTGCCAACACTAGAATAATGCTTCTCTGAGACAGAATAGTTACCATCAAGAAGCTGAGTCATGAATTCAGCTTCCTCAGCTGTGTATAGTCCACTAAGAGAGCCCCATTCTTCAGAAATCAACTGAGCTGGTTCCATTTTTTTTTTCTAGTGTGATGGTTAGAGTGTGTATTTGTTTGAGTGATAGATCAAGTGTGAGACTAATATATTTATATGTTACACCCTAAGATAATGCCAAAATGGGATTGGAATCATATATGGAAAAAGATCCCTTTCATCATAATTGGTAAGAATTAGGTAAGGACAAAGTACTACTATAAACTGTCTAAGGTCTTGAGTGAGACTTGGTTCATTAGAGGACAAACTAGAAGAATGTAACATGTATGTCCACTTTCACAAGTGCAATATTGGCCCCATATCATTATGGTGATAAAAAAGATAATTTTTTCTGAAATTTAGTTTTTTACATCTACTATTTTATTATGACTCGGATTAGCACCTGAGAAATGACCTTATAACATGTTTACCCTTTTTTAAAGACAGATATAGGATAAAACGTTATAGGTTAGTTTAAACTGAATAACATAAAATCACTTGAAATAAGGTAAGGTGATCAATAACAATAATACTATTAGAATATAGGTTAAATTATACATCAAATCCCTATAGTTTTAGTGAAATTACAACCTGGTCCCTATAGTTTAAAAGTTTGTAATTGAGTCTCTGTATTTATAAAAAACTTGTAATTTAGTCCTTGTTTGAATTTGACATTTTTAAAAAATGGTTAAATCATGCGTTATTACAATTGTACCCTCACTATCTCCTTCAATAAATTTCTTCTTTTCGGGTTCTTAATTACGTGCTATTTTCAAGTGAGTCTAGGCTAAAATCGTTAACTCACTCATTTCAAGTAAGTGCGATTGTGACGTGAGAACACAGCGTGAGGAGATTGAGGAAGTGAAGATGGTTTCTTTCTTCGGGAATTCGTCAATTCGGGGGTAGTTTTCATTGTTTATAGGATATGGGTAATTTGGTCAATTACGATTTCATCTAATTCACAATATGGAATAGACCAGAGAATATTTTATTACATTAAACATTTTTTAAATGACAGTGATTAAATTGCAAATTTTTTATGAGTACAGAGACTCAATTACAAACATTTAAACTATAGAGATCTGGTTGTAATTCCATTGAAACTATAAGGACCTAGTTTATAATTTAACCAAGTGTTAATATGTTTCGCGAGTATTTACTTCGTCATATTGGACAAGATCCAAAGTAACATATTAATTCTCAATTTAGTTCTAAAAGTACGTTTAGAAATGTATCTCATTTTAATCCTGAGACAACTTTTTCCGGTCATACATTAATGGTATTCCAATAGAGATGACCGACTACCACAATTGATATCCAAAATGACGTTATTTTATTATTGACATTCAAATTGAGTGAAAATGACGTTGTTTCAAGGTATATTTATTGAGAAACTTTTACTTGAATTCTAACTGTAAATATCTATTGGAACGACGTTGTCTGAGACTGAAAATACTATAATTTTGGGGATTGAGAATGAAATTTTAGTTCCAATCCAACAAACACAGTACTAGTCTCAGTCTCTCAGTCACAGTCCCAGTACTCAGAATCAAACGCGTCATAAGGTATGAGTGATGGAAATTGTCTCATGGACTAAAGTGAAATACATTAGATAAAGTTAGAATAAAATTCAGGGATCATTTTAATAAAAAAATGAAATTTTAGATATCAAATTGAGGATTAACTTTAAAAAAATTACATAATCTCTTAATAAATACACAACAAACAAGAAAAAAAATTATATAACCGAATTATTGTTTTAAGGCGAAAAAAAGAAAAAGAAAGAGAGGGTATGGATTGAGGTTTAGGCGTGGTGTGTGATAGTATATAGTATATTTATGTCAAATACATCTGACTGAGACATTGCTGTGTGACAACTGGATTCAAGTGCCCTATGAAGCACTTCAAAAACCTATGCAACTTCCTTCAACTCCAGATTCTGTTTTTGTTCAGATTCTGTTTGTTAACTTATTTGGTATTGGTTTGTCGTGACATCTAAATAACTGCCTTATTATGTTTATAAAAAGAAATATAAAATTAGTGATCAACAGTTCAACATATCTATCATTATAAACTCAAAATGAAAAGAAAAATCAGATTCGTCCAAAAAGGAAAGGGAAGAGACCAAATTTGCAAGTGTGAAAGGCATCCATAACAATTGCAAAAATGAATAGCGGAGGAAGAAAATAATATATAGCTGGAATTCATCGGGTACGTTCCATTACCCATTTGGCCATTTTATAATAATAATAATACATATTATCATCTATTAATTTCAACTTTCAAATGATCCAAGGATGTTTATTTTTATTTTTTGATAATCTCAATCACTGAGTGAGTGATATATACTACTCCTATTGTATTCTATCTAAAAAAGAAGAAAATACTAAGATTTCTTTTACAGAATGCAGGGATAATTATTGGATGAAGTAAATTACCTATTTATTGCTTTTCGTAATATGCCAACTTGATGCCATTTTTTAAAGATCAAATTGATGTCAACTAGCTAGTATATATATATCTTACGACTAAGTATTCTAAAGTCTATTCTATTAAAAACTTTATCAAATAGTCTTTTAAACCAGTTTTCAGCCCATGCTAACTCATGTGGAACTTTAGTAATCTGTTTGAAGAGGTTAAAGCTATTTTTTTTTTTATTTTAAAGTGAACATAATTTTAATTAAACAAAGCAAACGGCACTTACCGCCTGAAATCTCAATTTTATTTCAAAAATAAGAAAATATATATTCAATATGTTGAACTATAATCCGGTAGGAGACACAATATTCGAGTACTAAAAATCTTAATATGTAGAAGTATAGATATATTTGAATTTTTTATTTCTTTACGAACACAAACACGTATGAATATATTTTTTTCTTCACATAAATGAGAAAATTTCTTAAATCTAAATGTTCAAATAAAATTTTACCCTTATTATAATAATTTCTCAGGATTTTCCTAATAACTGATAGAGGCATGCAACGCAAGCGACATAAATTAATCCAACACAATGACAATATTCCACTAATACTAACACAATATGGCAGCAGCAATCAAGGCAAATAAAGCAACTAAATCAACAAGAAGCACACACACAATTTTAGCGTGGAGAACCTCCTCAATGTGAGAAGTAAAAACTACGGGTCGTCCAGACCAATGAAAATAGTTCCACTATAATCAAATGAGGTACAAGAGAGTCACAAAATATAGCACAACATGTGCATACAATCAGTCAAAGCACCAAAGTAACAAGAGTTACAAAATGAGAATGAAGAAGATGCAAAAATACCCAAAACAGGGGCTGCTATCCGCGGCCAATTTCTCCCTCCACAATGCTCCAATCAAAATCTCCACCAATCAAAATGAAGAACCAGATGAGGCGAACATGATGTCCAAAGTTCATGCCGATCCAACGGTGAACGAATGAGAAAAGGTCAACTGAAGTTGCTGCTGTGCATAAAAAACGAAAATGGCTTTCCTTCTTCTTATTCTCTCTATAGCTGCACTCTCACTTGTCAAAAACCCTCAAAACTGATTGTGTTACTTCAAGTGGGTGTGAGACACCCTAAAATGTGTTGGGCTTGTGCCTCACTAGGAGAGAACCCAACCCAACAAATCTCCCCCTTCTCGACTAGGTGGAGGCCATCGCCATCCCGACGATCAAACAACACGTCTCAAGCTTTCCTCTTGACAACACCTTTGTCATCATATCAGCACCATTATCGTCAGTGTGAACTTTCTCAAATTCCAACAACTTGGAATTCAACACATCCCGTATCCAATGATACCTAACATCAATGTGCTTAGACCTTGCATGAAAAGTAGAATTCTTAGTAAGATGAATCGCACTTTGACTGTCACAAAACAACACATAATGGTCTTGCTTGAAACCAAGTTCTATAAAGAACTTTTTCATCCACAACAACTCTTTACACGCTTCAGTTGCTGCAATAAACTCTGCCTCTGTGGTAGAAAGTGCAACACACTTCTGTAGCCTTGACTGCCATGAAATAGCTCCCCCTGCAAACTTGACCAAATAACCCGAAGTAGACTTTCGAGAATCAACATCTCCTGCCATGTCTGCATCAGTAAAGCCAACTAATAAAGGTTTCTCACCACCAAAACTCAAACTCAAGTTGGTTGTACCTTTGAGATATCTCAAAATCCATTTAACAGCATTCCAATGTTCTTTACCTGGATTTGAGAGAAAACGACTCACAATACCAACCGCATGAGCAATGTCTGGTCTAGTGCACACCATAGCATACATCAAGCTTCCAACAGCTGAGGCATAAGGAACTTCATCCATGTCTTGTTTCTCTTTGTCAGTGGTTGGACATTGCTTCGCACTCAACTTAAAATGAGGAGCAAGAGAACTAGTAACACTTTTGGCATCATTCATGCCAAACATTTGAAGCACCTTCTTTATGTATCTCTCTTGTGACAAATAAAGCTTTCTGGAATTTATATAACGAGCAATTGACATGCCCAAAATCTCCTTGGCAGGACCCAAGTCTTTCATAGCAAAGAACTTGCTCAACTGTTTCTTCAACTCATTAATCCTGGAAATATCCCTGCCAACAATCAACATATCATCCACATAAAGCAAAGAATGATAAAATCATCATCAGAAAACTTTTTCACAAATACACAATGATCTGAAGTAGTCTTGTGGTAACCATGCTCCCCCATAACAGATTCAAACTTCTTGTACTACTGTCTTGGAGCTTGTTTCAACCCATAAAGACTCTTCTTAAGCTTGCACACGAAGTCTTCCTTCCCTTTAACAACAAAACCCTCCGGTTGTTCCATGTAGATTTCCTTGTCTAAGTCACCATGAAGAAAAGCTGTCTTCACATCCATTTGCTCAATCTCCAAATCAAAAGAAGCTGCTAAACCAAGCACAGCACGAATGGATGACATCTTCACAACAGGTGAAAAGATCTCATCATAATCAACACATTTTCTCTGGCTTAATCCTTTGACAACCAATCTAGCTTTATACCAAGGATTAGAATTGTGTTCTTCATTCTTAATTCTGAATACCCACTTGTTCTTCAAAGCTCTCATACCCTTAGGTAACTTCACCAACTCATAGGTATCATTCTCAAGTAAAGACTTCATTTCTTCTTGCATAGCCTCAAGCCATCGAGCTTTACTTCCATCCTCAATAGCCTCCCCATAGCATTCAGGTTCTCCCCCATCAGTCAATAAGACAAACTCATGTGGAGAATACCTTGATGAAGGTCTTCTTTCTCTTGTAGACCTCCTGAGTGCATTTGCAGGAATTTCTAAAATTGGTTCTTCATCATGAACATCATCACCAACTTCATCATGTGTAGGATTAACAATCACATCTTCACCTGCACCTGTATCATGCTCATTATTTTGAGTTTCAACTTTACCACCTTCTGCCACAGGCATAGTGGGAGTAATATCCAACTCAGAAAAATCATCACTAGGCTGAACCATTGGCTTATCTGCAATATCAATATCCTTCAATGTTTGTTCTTCAATAAAAACAACATCCCTACTACGGATAACCTTCTTGGTAATAGGATCATAAAACCTATACCCAAACTCATCAATGCCATAGCCAATAAAAATACACTGCCTAGTTTTAACATCAAGCTTAGATCTCTCATCTTTAGGAATATGAACAAAAGCTTTACAACCAAAGACTCTTAAATGATCATAAGAAATATCTTTACCTAACCACATCTTCTCTGGTACTTCATACTCCAAAGGAACACATGGGGTCCGGTTCAAAACATAAACAACAATGCTCAAAGCTTCACCCCAAAAGGATTTGGGCAATCCAGATTGTGACAACAAGCACCTAACCCTTTCAACCAGTGTCATGTTCATCCTTTCAACTAAGCCATTCAACTGAGGAGTTTTCGGAGGGGTCTTCTGATGTCGTATACTATGCTCTTTGCAATAAGCATCAAACAGACCTAAGTACTCACCACCATTGTCAGTACGAATGCTTTTCAGCTTCTTCCCGGTTTCTCTTTCAACCGAAGCTTGAAATTGCTTGAACACACCCGACACTTGATCTTTGGTCTTCAATGTGTAAACCCACAACTTCCTAGAGTGATCATCAATAAAGGTTACAAAATAGATAAACCCACCAAGTGTTCTTGTCTTCATCGGACCGCAAACATCAGAATGCACCAAGTCAAGTATCTCCGGCTTCCTTGAAGGTGGATGACTCTTGAATGAAATCCTATTCTGTTTCCCAGCAAAGCAGTGATTGCACTTTTGCAAAGCAACCTTACAACCGGATAACAAATTCCTCTTGGATAAGACATTCATACCTTTCTCACTCATATGACATAACCTCTTGTGCCATAAATCAGTTCCATCAACAAACTCAGCAGCATTAGCAACATCTTTCACAACCTTTGCTTGAGTTAAATAAAGCGTAGAGTGTCGTGTACCTCTAGCAACAACCATGGAACCCTTAGTGAGCTTTTAGCTCTTCCGAGAGAATGAGCTATCATAGTCTTCATCACACAACTTACCAACAGAAAGTAAGTTCAACCGAATATCTAGAACATGCTTCACATGCTTCAAAATCATTGGTACCATTGGAGGTTTCTAGGCAAACCTGTCCAACACCAGCACACTTTGCAACACCTTCATGAGCCATTTTCACATCACCAAAGTCACCAGGAGTATAAGAAATAAACAAATCCCTTCTAGATGTGACATGAATAGAAGCACCACTATCAATCACCCAACTAGTGCTATTATCAACAAGGTTAACAAACTCAAACTCCTCAACAAGAAGAAAATCATCATGAGTTACATTTACCTTGTCTTCAACCCCATCATCATCTTTGCTTGTGCCCTTGCCTTTATATGCCTTTGCTTTTTCCTTCTTCAACTGCCAACAAAACTTCTTCGTGTGTCTCTTTAGACCACAATGATGACACTCAAAATCCTTAAACTTTCCACAAGACTTGCTTCTGCTTTAATCTCTACCTGCTTTAGGACCTCGACTTTTATTCCTCCCCCTAGATTCAGAAACCAAAACATTTGAAGATGTAGACGATGCACCTTGAGACTTTCTTCTCATTTCTTCATTCAAAACACTACTCTTGGCAAGATCCATAGAAATGATACCATCAGGAGCAGAATTAGACAATGAAATTCTGAGAACTTCCCAAGAATCTGGTAGGGAGCCAAGAAGTAACAACCCTTGAACCTCTTCATCAAACTTGATACCCATGAAAGACAATTGATTCATAATTCCTTGGAAAGTATTCAAGTGATCTGTCATTGAAGTCCCATCAGTATACTTCAAAGCCAACAACTGCTTGATCAAAAACATCTTGTTATTCCCAGTTTTTCGAGCATACAACTGTTCAAGCTTAATCAAAAGGGTTTGAGCATGTGTCTCCCCAATAATATGGTTCAACACATTATCATCAACCCACTGCCTAATATACCCACAAACTTGTCTATGCAACAAAGTCCAATCTTCATCAGATTTATCATTAGGCTTCTCGGTACTAAAAACTGGTTGATGAAAATTCTTGACATAAAGCAAATCTTCCATTTTAGACTTCCACAAATAATAATTGGGACCATTAAGAGTGATCATCCGAGTGGTATTAGTGTTAAAGTTGGAATCCATTGCTCACAAAATCACAAGCCCAGAAAATTAACCAAAGAGCTCTGATACCAGTATGATAGAACCACGCAGCAGAAGCGGCACAAATTAATCCAACACAATGACAATATTCCACTAATACTAACACAATATGGCAGCAGCAATCAAGGCAAATAAGGCAACTAAATCAACAAGAAGCACACACACAATTTTAGCGTGGAAAACCTCCTCAATGTGAGAAGTAAAAACCACGGGTCGTCCAGACCAATGAAAATAGCTCCACTATAATCAAATGAGGTACAAGAGAGTCACAAAATATAGCACAACATGTGCATACAACCAGCCAAAGCACCAAAGTAACAAGAGTTACAAAATGAGAATGAAGAAGATGCAAAAATACCCAAAACAGGGGCTGCTGTCCGTGGTCAATTTCTCCCTCTACAGAGCTCTAATCAAAATCTCCACCGTTCAAAATGAAGAACCAGATGAGGCGAACGTGCTGTCCAAAGTTCAAGCCGATCCAACGGTGAACGTGTGAGAAAAAATCGACTGAAGTTGCTGCTGTGCATAAAAAACGAAAATGGCTTTCCTTCTTCTTATTCTCTCTATAGCTGCACTCTCACTTTTCAAAAACCCTCAAAACTGATTGTGTTAATTCAAGTGGGTGTGAGACACCCTAAAATGTGTTGGGCTTCGGCCTCATTAAGAAAGAACCCAACCCAACAATAACTTCATCTAAGAGAGTAAAAAAAAAAACACCACAAAAGAAAAAAACTATTTGTTTTGTTAATGTTAGGTAAGGAAGTTTAAAACTTGTAAACCTCAAGTCGTGAACCATGTGAGCTTTTTAAAAGAGTTTTTTTTTTTTAAAAAAAAGAAATATGGATAAATCTAACATGGTTTTTTATAAATAATTATGCTATTAGTGAATTGATCAATAAATAAACTTGTAATAACAACACTGTTAGAAAGGGAGAGAGGAGAATAGAAAAAGGTTTGTATATTATGATTAATGTGATTATAGGTTACAATGTATCACTATTTATAGAGAAAAGAGAATCCTAATAAACCCTAACAAACAATACCTAATGATTAAGCAACATATCATAACAACATATTTAAATTCAAAATAACTTAACAACCTAATTATTTAAATCCAAAATATCTTAACAAACACCATTCTCATAAAAAAGAGCATAATACATGCGCTCTTCCCAACCACAGCACCAACGTTAACGCTTTTTTATACTCCTCATTCGTCGTCGTCCTCGTCTTTTTTCCTCCTCCTCCTCCTTGACAAATGAAAAAATGAAAAATGAGATGAAATACAACATTAATAAAATGCACATAAATAAGTTGATAAACTACATCAAAATAAGTTGGTAAACTGTATCTGCATCTTCTTCTTTCTTCTTTCATGTCTGCATCTTCTTCTTCCTTTTCTTCTTTTTCTTTCCTTCCTTTTTTCCTTCTTCCGAAACAAGTTAATAAATTGCATCGAAATAAGTTGGTAAACTGCATCTGCATCTTCTTCTTCTTTTTCTTCTTCTTATTTCCTTCCATCTTTCTTTCATGTCAGAATCTGTATCTGTATTTTTTTCCTCCTTCTTCTTTATTTTCTTTCTTCCTTGGTTGTGAAGCTTAAGCAAAGTGACATAATACCAGTATCTGTAGGATCTGTCTCATAATGGTTCAACAATGGATATTCAAAAGATGTTTTTATTATTTTTCTTGGTGAAAACGAACGTAAAAGATGCAAAGAACAACGACTTCAAGTGCAGAGAAACGATGAATGGTAGAGATTCAGAAGATGTTATCATTACTTTTTTGTTGAAAGCGAACGTGAATGATGCAAAAAACGATGGAGAACGATGCAGAAAACAACGACTTCAAGTTGCAGAGGAAGAAAAAGAGGTGGAGAAGGAGTGATGTGGCGTGCAAAAGACGCGTGGATGATTTTACTTGGTTAGGCACTTGGTTCGTAAAAATATTGTTCACCTAGAATTATTATTTTACAAAAGAAAAAATACATGTTATTTATTTAATTTATTTAAAGAATCAAGTGTCATGTTTTTTATTAGACACATCTATTTCTTAGAGGATAAAAGTACATATTATTCATGGTGAACATAAACAAAGCTGTTAAAGGAAGAAATGTGTCTTAAAATAAATAGTATTTATATATACACTTAACTCATTAAATAAATAATATGTATTTTTATATTCTTTATAAAAAATGGTATATATTTTTATTCAATTTTTTTTTTAACAACAAGGGAGCTAATAATTATCAGGACCGAATGCAACATGCACCATAAGACAGGAACATGGGGTAAGTTATCGAATCCACAAAAAAAAATGGCTAAACCAAATTGAAATCTATAACAAACGAATTTAAATTTGGAAAAAAATTCCTACCAAAAACAAAAGTTAATTGGAAAATTTTTTTTTTTTTTATCAAAATCAATCAATTCGGTTCGGTTCGGTTGGGCTGGTTCGAATAAAAGATAACATACATATATCATGATTTTACCAAATTACCCATAATTCTAATACTAAAAATACCTTATTTCAAACGTGTATGTTGGGCAATTAATAGTTAATTTTGCTTCTAATTTTAAAAAAATCTTGGCAGTCAATATTAAGGAAATAATAAAAAGTTAGTATTATTTTTTTTTTCTTTTATCACCCACTATTTCTCTAATTATACTCATTGGTTTCATATTGGTCCCCTAATATTAGTTCGTAACATTAATCTCTAATTTTATTTTTATATTGTTCTAATCATATTTTTATTTTTTTATATTTATTGAAAAATAAAAAACCGACCGAATTAAATTGCATCTTCTTCGATTCAGCTGAAGGATCAATAACTCAACCAATTGGATGTGTGTACGAACTGAACCAAGACAGTAACTCCCTGGACATAAGCACGGGTTTTTCAGAGGGTAATACTATCTGAAAATGCATTCATCTAAAACATAATTATTTTATTTTATTTTTTTTTTCTGTGATTGTTGTGCTCAAAATTTATGTGTTAAATTTCATTATCTTTGTGCTTGATGTATAAATTTATTAGATATAAAAATACATAGATAAATACATAAACATATGTACACCTAAATTTATTTTTTTTACCAATATGCTATTGTTTCAAGAATTTATTATTAAAATATCTATTTTTAACCTATTTATTCATATATGTCATACGGTGTTATTGTTTCCTGTGATCCTAAATCCTGAATTTTAAATTCTAAATTTAATACTATAAATTGGTTTAATTTTATTTCATTTTCAAATATTTTTACTTGAATTTTAAATATTTTTATTTTTTTGTATTTGAATTCCTTTTTATATTATTTTCTTCTCAATTGTTTATTGACTTTTAAATTAGTTGGCTGAATTAATGTTTGCACCATTTTTTTTTCTTTCCAAATCCGAGTTTCTAATTTTTCGAGTAAAATTTATTCAAACTTCAATCATTTGAGCTACTCCCATAGTCTCATAACTGAAAATTTTATTGTATAAATGTACAAAGTGTACTCAAGTTATGCATTATAATATTAAGCTTATAAAGATATTTGACACGCTATTAATTCTCATTACCAATCAGGAGTAGGATTAATATATTAAGCGGCATAAGAAACGTTAATGAATTTTGATTTTAAAAGTCAACTACGCGTATTATTGAAGAAGAAAATATTTTGCATGAATGATAAGCCCAGTTTGGCAAAGCGTGTGGAAACTCTTGTCTTCTTAGTTCTTAATACCGGAACGTGCTGTCCACTGTTAATAAGCCCTTCCAATTCAGATCAATAATCAATAATCTCCAACAAACAAGACACAACAAATTTTCTTAAATACTGAAGCATTCTACTTAATTATTTTTATGCAATTAGAAATGTATACTCTGCATTTGCTTGGAGATGAGAATGAGAATAATGGAATATCGTAACGTTTATTTAACTTAATATTGATAATTTTATATATAAAACGTTTAAAATTACTCATTTATTTCAACAATAATATATTTCTCTGTTGAAAATCGCATGCAGTTATAAATATTGGTTCCTCATATATTTTATTAACAATTTTTAGTGGACATAATCTTATTCCAGTTAAGTTGATGAGAAACTATTGTTGTATGTACAAGTAAAAGGAATATCTTATCAGATATCACGCTCTATTATTGTCTTCTTTTGCTGGGCTTGGGGTGGTTGGTTGAAGCAAGATACGAAGCAACGAAAACCCTCTTCTAACTAACTAATGGCCATGGATGTCAAATGTCAATGCATTGTTTTTTTTTATTATATTATATAATAATAACGTTGTCTGTTTAGAGGATTGACTTTTGATTTGTCAACCATTTAACTATAAAACATTGGACGATTTCAATCTTCATCTATTCTTTAATATTTGATGAGATCTTTTTGTTCTTTTCTTTAAAGTTTGACTTCTAGAATGTAAACTAAGAAAATTATAATAATTTGACCAGCCATTCAGCCAGCTTTGCCCATTGAGAGAAAAAATGAAGACATGATTTAGCAGATAGTGAAATACAAGGCTGGTTTTTTTTTTTCAAAAAAAAAATGAATTCAATATGTGTGTTATGCGTGTAAATGGGAGAGAATGTGTAATTAGTAATAGTGGTTACTCTCGTACAGAGAATAAACATACAGAGATATAGAGTTGTGTAATATAAATCATGGTGTATTTCATTTATTTTATTTTTCTTATATTTTTTTCTTTATTTTTGTACTTACTATATATGTTCTGCATAAATCTATTCTGCATGTGAGTGCGCCCCATTAGTAATTACATGTACGTGGAAGTCAGGGTTGGGTCAACACGCAACCTGTGTGTAGTAGTAACAATTTACATTTAGGTATAATACCTCGTTCACCAATATACATGAATAGCTCTTTTTTTTTCATTTTAAAAAAATATCCGGAAATACAATGATCTTACTTGATAAATGTAAATGTAATTGACCTCATCTTGTTAGGAAAAAACTTCAGTTTTTGTAGAGAGTGCCCTGGGAAAATAGTATAGAACTATTCACTCTTCTATTTGCCGTATATTTTGCTTTATTCAGTTATATTATATCGAAAGGCATCCCTCATGTTTGACTCAGCACTGGATCTACGTAAACCCGGTGTACATCAAAGTGTCTCATTCAAACATTTTTTTCTCAAATAAATGTCCAGATAAAATATCAACCCAAACATAAAACTGAAATGCATCTCCACTCCGCAGGATCAAGATAAGTTTCATTTATGATAAAGATGGTATTACTGCAGAACATCTATGAGCTTGTAATGTGTGACTTATATATCAAATGGTCGACAAGTTGATCTTCGAAATTTAAGGATCCCACATGACTTAATTACAACTTAAACCAATTCAGATAACAACATTTAATCCTGAATGTGCAATTACATTCTAAAAGGACACCAAAACTGAGGGCAAAGGACAAAGATGACTGACAAGGATATTTTGATACATCACTGTAATCGGCATTCAAATGAAAAATTATCAATGAGCTAGCTACTTGTATGTTCACCAAAAAACAGCCACTGGTCCAAATAAAGAAGCCAAATAGCAAGCAGCAGAAGCACCAGAAAAATCAGCAACACAGAAAATGGAAGCCACTGAACATCTAGCAAGTTTCAGAGGGTTCCCATCTCAAATTTGTTCATCAGTAATAAGCGGCTCTTCCCCTGGACCCCTTTGCACTAGTCTGTAATATAATATGCCCATGGTTGCCATGCATGCCCTGCATTTGAATCACAATAATTTCATGAGTCAAAGACTGAAACAACATATAACTGGAGTTCATACATATGAATGATGGTGGTGTAATTACAGCATCCTAGCTTTCCTTTTTTTCTCGGAAGAATTATTTGGTGAAAGCATTAACTCATATTAAAACAGCCTACAAATTGTTGACACTCAGTCCCAGATACATACTGCTTCATGCTGCAATTTCCCCGATTACCCAAATATTATTTGAGTAGGAATTACTCAGACAATTTAAACATTTTGGATCCCAGATGTGCTTCATACTTTGGATAACACTAAAAATAACAACAACAATAGCAAAAATAATAATACAGGAAGAGTAGAAAGAGATATACATGATTGCAATCAGGAGAAGAATTTTTCTTGGATCCATCATCGATGATCTTCGATGCCGTGTACGGCCTTCTGAGGTTTCAGTTCCATTTGACGCATCTTTTCTTGGTGGTGCAGTCACTGGTAGCGTAGGTAAAGCGCTAGACCAGAATGGAAGCAATGCTCTAAGGAATTTATGACGGAATGGGCCTACATTTTCAAATATGAACATTTGAATAGATAAATTGAACTTGACAAATCTCTGCACATACTTGCACAGGAAACATACATGAACAAAACAGAGTTTAAAATATTAAAATTTTATACACAAGACTATATCACCTCTTTTTGTATACTTTTTACGATTCCCATCTTCATCATCAGCATAATATGAGATTTCAGAATTCTGTCGTTCAACATGGATTGTACCCTTCCTTGTGGTAGCTCCAGGCTGAATTATGCAATAAGAACAAAATTATGCATAATACTGAATGCAAACACAAATATGTTTTGCTAAAACATTTTACTTTTAGCAGTGAATGAGAGTAAATCTTCTTACAACAGGACTTGAGACATTCATGAAGTTTCCTGCCGAATTAGGACCATCTATCTCCACTATATCTGACACTGAAAGTTTAGAAGGTTGAGATCCAGCTGTAGCTGAGTATCCTTCTACTGAATCTGAGTTTCCAAGACTTTCCCTATTAATCAATGGATCTGAAGCAAAAGCAGGTGGAGGAGACGCTGACAACGAAACTGGATGATTTCCAAAGATATTGTTTTCCAAACCAGTCTGCACAAAAACAGGTGAAGACAAATGAAAAAAAATGCAATTGGTTCAATACGTCCGGACACAAAACAATGTTGGAAGTCCATATATTTCACAATCCGAGTGTCCATAAGATACATCAAAAATCACATCCCAAACCCACACTGTAAGACAATTGTTTCTAATTGTGACTAAAGGTTAGTCAATGACATGTCAAGCAAGATAATTAGATTATAACATATTATAGAAAACAAGTAATGCCACCAAAATTTAAACATGTGATAAATTACCTGCAGGATAGCTTCCTTCAACTTGGAATGAAGACGTGATCCGGAATCTCTCACACTTTTGGGAGGCCATATCTGCATGAGTTATTTCACCAAAGTGAGCCATCATAAAGAAAGGGTAAATTTTGTAATACAAGTTCCTGATGTTCTGGAAGGAAAAGGCAAAACTTATTGCCCTTCTCTTTGATTAAGCAACTACACTCATGAAAATCTTCGAAACAGGGGATTTAACACCCAAGTGGCTAAATCCCAGTTATGTAGTGTGGGAAGAGTGAGCCCATGTCATAAACTCATTCATATGTAGCAGCAGGGGCCAGGAAGCATGAAAATCAAGAGTGAGCTCCAATGGACGAAAGAGAAAAGGATTTACAAAGAATCCTATGGACATGAATAATTGTGAAAAAGAACAAAACAACAAAAGATAGAGAGAGGAAAACAAAGGAATAGAGCACACAACAACTTGCTTGAGCTTTCTATTGCTTGTTTGTATAGAATGCTTTAGTAACCCAGAACACCATGAATCCATTACTCGTTAAGCAAACCACACAACTAATGCACTTATTCCAAAAAAAAAAAAAAAAAACTTGCTCATTTGAAAGTAAATCTTACCGAAGTGGAACATGAAGGACATACATATCCCGCTGGAGCAGTATGTGGAGGAAAACTCTTCAAATGAGAGACCAAGCAATTTGTGTGAACAACATCTATGTACAAATTTTAATTCATAACATGTAAGTCACTGCCTGTGAAATGGATTTATTTCAAACTTCAAAGACATAGGCAAAACTACATACGCAAGCAACCCAGTCGAGTAGTTTCAGATCCAGTGCCCTCTTCTAAAACAGCTTGGCACTGACAGCATTTAGGGGGCCAATCATACTCCCCATCTATAACCCATTCTGAATAAGTTTGGACCTGTGAGAGACAAAAATAAATAAAAAATTAAAAATTGGACAAAACTTAACCCCAGATATTTCATAGCTTGGTACAGCCATATTTGGAGAACTTACAAACCCTATTATATGACAACAGAAATAATGAAAACAAAAGAAATGAAAATTAGATGATGTACGAACATAATATCAAAATGAGATTTGCCATAATTTTCTTTCCATAGACATTTTTTTAATATTTATTTTTGCATAAAATAATTGCTAAGAGTTAATGCTACAAAGGTTCCCCAAAAAAATTCCAGTCAAAAAATTTTTTGTTATCAACCATGAAGCCAGGGCGATATCAATTAAATTAAATTGACAAATAAAAAATCATATTGAAAATGTGGAAGATGCTACTTCGAAGACGTCAACGGAAAAAATATAGAATCGAAAACTTACCACGCAGATTTGGTGCTCCGGGAAGCATATACATTCTCCGCAGACAGGAACTTTGTGCACGAAGCAATATAACTTAGTAGCCTAAAACACCATAAAATCAATAATCAGTTCTAATTCCAAGCAACAAATTGGGAAATCAATATCACGGTTCAGCCCAAAGCTAATCAAGAACAAAATTCACATGCAACAACACTCGTCACTTCCCACAACTTCCATCTTCTACTCTCTTAACACACACGGAAACACAGCTCAATCGCCCGTTTCAATCAAGCATTTGCATAAAAACACCGAAATCAAACAAGAATTGAAATTCGCAGATCGCACACAGTTGATATGAATTTACAATACCAATCCGATCTAACATACCCAGCCAACAAATCAAGCAGGAATGGGGAAACCAAATTGAGGGATTCGAAAAGAATAAAAAGAAGAGATGAACTATAAAGAGAAAAGAGGGGAAACCTTGCGACATTTGCAGACCACCATTGCATTGACTGGTACAATCCAATTGAATCTGATAACACGGTAATGGAAATCTTGCTTCAGAATAATCCGATTGCGGGAACAAAGACGAAGAGCATATATGATCAATAATTCACAGTTGAGAGAGTGAGTTGCTCAAAATCATTCTTATTCACAGAGATTGTTGTTTGTGTTCGTTAAAAAAATAGCCTCTCTCAGCTCACTGCGAACAAAACCCACCCCTTCTTCAATGTCTCTCAGATCCGTTTTCATTTTTCTTTTTTATTTTTTTTAAATAATAATAATTCATTAATTCCACAAATAAATGCTAAATGTATTTATGTTTTCTAAAATAAAAAATAAAAAATGCTTAACGGGCCCGAGATACATATAGGCCATTATATTTGGATCTGGCCCATGAAACAGATTTTGGGCTAAATAGTCTATATTTGGGCCTAGGATAATTATGTCATAATTTGCAAGGAATCTGACAGGATCATCGGTGATGCGTGATGGTTCTAATTTGAATTTTCAAAAAACGCATCATCCTTCTGTCGTGAGTCTTAATTGTTTGTCGTATAGTTCATTCAAAAATCAAAATTAAAACAATTTCTGAATTTCAATTCAAACGGGCTTCCCTCTCTCGGTATTCTGCCAGAACCCTAACAACCATGGCATCAGCAGCTGTGCCGGCGTCGCTCGGCCGAGAGCTGTCGGATCCTCCGTCCGACGGAATTTCCAACCTCCGCTTCTCCAATCACAGCGATCTCCTCCTCGTCTCTTCTTGGGATAAGGTAACGCTTCTCTGCCCTCTCTTCTTCACTTCGAGTCTCATTTCCATCTCTGATTTCTTCAATTAATTGAATCTTCAGAGCGTGCGCTTGTACGATGCCAGCGCCAATGTGCTCAGGGCTGAGTTCATGCACGGCGGCCCCGTCCTCGATTGCTGCTTCCACGATGACTCTTCCGGTTTCAGCGCTGCTGCCGACAACACCGTCAGGCGCCTCCTCTTCGCCTCTAACAAGGACGACATCCTCGGAAAGCACGACGCTCCTGTTCGCTGTGTTGAGTACTCCTACGCTGCAGGTTTATCTCACTCTCTACTCTTCACCTAGCAGCTCAGCAATTAATTAAGTTAGGAACTAAATCCCAGTTACTCTCCATTAGCTTATCGACAATTAAGTTGTTAATCGCATTATTACATTCATTAAGCTAGTTGTAGTAAGTGTATGCTTTATCTTTCAGATCTAATGCTTAGTGATGACAAATCGATAGTGAATCATGCGTTATTGCTAGGTTAATTTATGCTGTTATCCATGTTCTTTAAGTAGTCAAATTCACTCCTCAGTTGAATGTATGTTTAGTTTATGCTTCATAGCTTAAGACCATATTTACTTGTGTGGTCTACAAAACGGAAACTGAACCATATGCTCAAGGGCTCTGATATTTTCTCTGGGCATTGCTGGGTGATATTTGTTCGAATAAATAACAATGGTATGTTGCTAATACAGAAACGGGTTCTGACTCTCAAGGGAGGAACAACATTGATGGAATTTAAATAAAAAACAAGATTTTTTGTGTTACCATTGCTGTTTAATGTGCCTCAACATGACTGATAAATTTATAATCATAATATAGATGCTGCCCTTTGGTGGATCTGTTAAAACTTGTATCTGAACTTTCAACGTGTTTTCCATCATTTTAGTCATTACTCCTCAATATGAACAATAAATGTATAATCATAATATAGATGCCCACCCTTTGGTGGATCTGTCATACTTGTATGTATCTGAAATTTTTAACATGTTCTCCTTCATTTTAATCATTATAGGGCAATTGATCACTGGTAGTTGGGATAAAACCCTGAAGTGCTGGGACCCCAGGGGTGCAAGTGGGCAGGAACGCACTCTGGTTGGGACATATCCACAACCGGAGCGTGTTTACTCCCTCTCTCTTGTTGGACATCGGCTAGTTGTAGCAACAGCTGGAAGGCATGTCAATATTTATGATTTGAGAAACATGTCTCAACCTGAGCAACGGAGAGAATCTTCATTGAAATATCAAACAAGATGTGTGCGTTGTTACCCCAATGGAACAGGTAAACTTGGGCAGTCATAGATGTTCACTCATGAAAACTTTAGGGGAGCATTACTTGGTTGATGCCTGATGGTAGCTTTATGTAGTAAGCATGGTCAGATTATTTTATTGTGCATGATTGTATATACCAATTTCTGGAATGACACATACTCTTTACTTTGTTAGAAATCAATTTTATTGTTACTTTTTGTAGGATATGCACTTAGTTCTGTGGAAGGACGTGTTGCAATGGAATTCTTTGACCTCTCTGAGGCTAGCCAAGCAAAAAAGTAAGTATTTCTTTATCTATCTCTTTGGTTTCCCTTTCAAATGCCAATCTGATAGGAATATCCATATTCATGATCTTTTGATCCATATGAGAAATATCATATGCCCCTAAAACGTTACTGGCTAATGACTTATGACCTTTTTACAGATATGCTTTTAAGTGTCACCGAAAATCAGAAGCTGGAAGGGACATTGTCTATCCTGTAAATGCCATTGCATTCCACCCTGTGTAAGTATTTAAGAATTCTCAGTCACTGGGATTTTCTTACTGCCTTTATTTATTCAACACTGAGGATGTTTAATTGCTTATTAATTGTGCATGATAGGATTACCAACTTGTAGTCTCAGTTATAATGATTAACAAAATT